>CAXAJV010001064.1:0-211000 GCA_963969225.1 Xylocopa violacea | reverse complement strand
AACTCACCAGGAATGTTGTCACATAATAGCGCCGAGTGGTTAGGTCGGCTTATATTAGGTTATATTACGTTATTGATGGATATGAAGGTCTCACGGAGACGTAGAGGCCAACTCGCCAGGAATGTTGTCAAATATTACCGCCGATATGATAGGTTGGGCTAGGTTAGGTTATATGACGTTATTGATGTATATAAAGGTCCCACGGAAACATAGAGGCCAACCCGCCAGGAATGTTGTCAAATAATAGCGCCGAAAGGTTAGGTTGGGTTAGTTTAGGTTATATTACGTTATTGATATATGTGAAGGTCCCACGAAGACGTAGAGGCCAACTCGCCAGGAATGTTGTCAAATATTACCGCCGAGATGTTAGGTTGGGTTAGGTTAGGTTATATTACGTTATTGATGTATATGAAGGCCCCACGGAGACGTAGAGGCCAACTCGCCAGGAATGTTGTCAAATATTAGTACCGAGATGTTAGGTTGGTTTAGGTTAGGTTATATTACGTTATTGATGTATATGAAGTTCCACGGAGACGTAGAGGCCAGCTCGCCAGGAATGTTGTCAAATAATAACGCCGAAAGGTTAAGTTGGTTTATATTAGGTTATATTACGTTATTGATGTATATGAAGGTCCCACGGAGACGTAGAGGCCAACTCGCCAGGAATGTCGTCAAATATTAGTGCCGAGATGTTAGGTTGGGTTAGGTTAGGTTATATTATGTTATTGATGTACATGAAGGTCCCACGGAGACGTAGAGGCCAACTCGCCAGGAATGTCGTCAAATATTAGTGCCGAGATGTTAGGTTGGGTTAGGTTAGGTAATATTACGTTATTGATGTATATGAAGGTCCCACGGTGACGTAGAGGCCAGCTCGCGAGGAATGTTGTCAAATATTACCGCCGAGATGATAGGTTGGGTTAGGTTAGGTTATATTACGTTATTGATGTATATGAAGGTCGCACGGAGACGTAGAGGCCAACTCGCCAGGAATGTTGTCAAATATTACCGCCGAAATGATAGGTTGGGTTAGGTTAGGTTATATTACGTTATTGATGTATATAAAATTCCCACGGAGACGTAGAGGCCAACTCGCCAGGAATGTTGTCAAATATTAGTGCCGAGATGTTAGGTTGGATTAGGTTAGGTTATATTACGTTATTGATGTATATAAAAGCCCCACGGAGACGTAGAGGCCAACTCGCCAGGAATGTTGTCAAATATTACCGCCGAGATGTTAGGTTGGGTTAGGTTAGGTTATATTACGTTATTGATGTGTATGAAGGCCCCACGGAGACGTAGAGGCCAACTCGCCAGGAATGTTGTCAAATATTACCGCCGAGATGTTAGGTTGGGTTAGGTTAGGTTATATTACGTTATTGATGTATATAAACGTCCCACGGAAACATAGAGGCCAACAAGCCAGGAATGTTGTCAAATATTACCGCCGATATGATAGGTTGGTCTAGGTTAGGTTATATGACGTTATTGATGTATATAAAAGCCCCACGGAGACGTAGAAGCCAACTCGCCAGGAATGTTGTCACATAATAGCGCCGAGTGGTTAGGTCGGGTTATATTAGGTTATAGTACGTTATTGATGGATATGAAGGTCTCACGGAGATGTAGAGGCCAACTCGCCAGGAATGTTGTCAAATATTACCGCCGAGATGATAGGTTGGGTTAGGTTAGGTTATATTACGTTATTGATGTATATAAAGGTCCCACTGAAACATAGAGGCCAAGAAGCCAGGAATGTTGTCAAATATTACAGCCGAGATGTTACGTTGGGGTATTTTAGGTTAAATTACGTTATTGATGTATATAAAAGTCCCACGGAGACGTAGAGGCCAACTCGCCAGGAATGTTGTAAAATATTACCGCCGAGATGTTACGTTGGGTTAGGCTAGGTGAAATTACGTTATTGATGTATATAAAAGTCCCACGGAGACGTAGAGGCCAACTCACCAGGAATGTTGTCACATAATAGCGCCGAGTGGTTAGGTCGGCTTATATTAGGTTATATTACGTTATTGATGGATATGAAGGTCTCACGGAGACGTAGAGGCCAACTCGCCAGGAATGTTGTCAAATATTACCGCCGATATGATAGGTTGGGCTAGGTTAGGTTATATGACGTTATTGATGTATATAAAGGTCCCACGGAAACATAGAGGCCAACCCGCCAGGAATGTTGTCAAATAATAGCGCCGAAAGGTTAGGTTGGGTTAGTTTAGGTTATATTACGTTATTGATATATGTGAAGGTCCCACGAAGACGTAGAGGCCAACTCGCCAGGAATGTTGTCAAATATTACCGCCGAGATGTTAGGTTGGGTTAGGTTAGGTTATATTACGTTATTGATGTATATGAAGGCCCCACGGAGACGTAGAGGCCAACTCGCCAGGAATGTTGTCAAATATTAGTACCGAGATGTTAGGTTGGTTTAGGTTAGGTTATATTACGTTATTGATGTATATGAAGTTCCACGGAGACGTAGAGGCCAGCTCGCCAGGAATGTTGTCAAATAATAACGCCGAAAGGTTAAGTTGGTTTATATTAGGTTATATTACGTTATTGATGGATATGAAGGTCTCACGGAGACGTAGAGGCCAACTCGCCAGGAATGTTGTCAAATATTACCGCCGATGTGTTAGGTTGGGTTAGGTTAGGTTATACTACGTTATTGACGTATATGAAGGCTCCACGGAGACGTAGAGGCCAACTCGCCAGGAATGTTGTCAAATATTACCGCCGAGATGATGGGTTGGGTTAGGTTAGATTATATTACGTTATTGATGTATATGAAGGCCGCACGGAGAGGTAGAGGCCAACTCGCCAGGAATGTTGTCAAATATTAGTGCCGAGATGTTAGGTTGGGTTAAGTTAGGTAATATTACGTTATTGATGTATATGAAGGTCCCACGGTGACGTAGAGGCCAACTCGCCAGGAATGTTGTCAAATATTACCGCCGATGTGTTAGGTTGGGTTAGGGTAGGTTATACTACGTTATTGATGTATATGAAGGCCCCACGGAGACGTAGAGGCCAACTCGCCAGAAATGTTGTCAAATATTACCGCCGAGATGATAGGTTGGGTTAGGTTAGGTTATATTACGTTATTTATGTATATAAAATTCCCACGGAGACGTAGAGGCCAACTCGCCAGGAATGTTGTCAAATATTAGTGCCGAGATGTTAGGTTGGATTAGGTTAGGTTATATTACGTTATTGATGTATATAAAAGCCCCACGGAGACGTAGAGGCCAACTCGCCAGGAATGTTGTCAAATATTAGTTCCGAGAGATTGGGTTGGGTTAGGTTAGGTAATATTACGTTATTGATGTATATGAAGGTCCCACGGAGACGTAGAGGCCAACTCGCCAGGAATGTTGTCAAATATTACCGCCGAGATGTTAGGTTGGGTTAGGTTAGGTTATATTACGTTATTGATGTATATAAAGGTCCCACGGAAACATAGAGACCAACAAGCCAGGAATGTTGTCAAATATTACAGCCGAGATGTTACGTTGGGGTATTTTAGGTTAAATTACGTTATTGATGTATATAAAAGTCCCACGGAGACGTAGAGGCCAACTCGCCAGGAATGTTGTAAAATATTACCGCCGAGATGTTACGTTGGGTTAGGCTAGGTGAAATTACGTTATTGATGTATATAAAAGTCCCACGGAGACGTAGAGGCCAACTCACCAGGAATGTTGTCACATAATAGCGCCGAGTGGTTAGGTCGGCTTATATTAGGTTATATTACGTTATTGATGGATATGAAGGTCTCACGGAGACGTAGAGGCCAACTCGCCAGGAATGTTGTCAAATATTACCGCCGATATGATAGGTTGGGCTAGGTTAGGTTATATGACGTTATTGATGTATATAAAGGTCCCACGGAAACATAGAGGCCAACCCGCCAGGAATGTTGTCAAATAATAGCGCCGAAAGGTTAGGTTGGGTTAGTTTAGGTTATATTACGTTATTGATATATGTGAAGGTCCCACGAAGACGTAGAGGCCAACTCGCCAGGAATGTTGTCAAATATTACCGCCGAGATGTTAGGTTGGGTTAGGTTAGGTTATATTACGTTATTGATGTATATGAAGGCCCCACGGAGACGTAGAGGCCAACTCGCCAGGAATGTTGTCAAATATTAGTACCGAGATGTTAGGTTGGTTTAGGTTAGGTTATATTACGTTATTGATGTATATGAAGTTCCACGGAGACGTAGAGGCCAGCTCGCCAGGAATGTTGTCAAATAATAACGCCGAAAGGTTAAGTTGGTTTATATTAGGTTATATTACGTTATTGATGGATATGAAGGTCTCACGGAGACGTAGAGGCCAACTCGCCAGGAATGTTGTCAAATATTACCGCCGATGTGTTAGGTTGGGTTAGGTTAGGTTATACTACGTTATTGACGTATATGAAGGCTCCACGGAGACGTAGAGGCCAACTCGCCAGGAATGTTGTCAAATATTACCGCCGAGATGATGGGTTGGGTTAGGTTAGATTATATTACGTTATTGATGTATATGAAGGCCGCACGGAGAGGTAGAGGCCAACTCGCCAGGAATGTTGTCAAATATTAGTGCCGAGATGTTAGGTTGGGTTAAGTTAGGTAATATTACGTTATTGATGTATATGAAGGTCCCACGGTGACGTAGAGGCCAACTCGCCAGGAATGTTGTCAAATATTACCGCCGATGTGTTAGGTTGGTTTAGGGTAGGTTATACTACGTTATTGATGTATATGAAGGCCCCACGGAGACGTAGAGGCCAACTCGCCAGAAATGTTGTCAAATATTACCGCCGAGATGATAGGTTGGGTTAGGTTAGGTTATATTACGTTATTTATGTATATAAAATTCCCACGGAGACGTAGAGGCCAACTCGCCAGGAATGTTGTCAAATATTAGTGCCGAGATGTTAGGTTGGATTAGGTTAGGTTATATTACGTTATTGATGTATATAAAAGCCCCACGGAGACGTAGAGGCCAACTCGCCAGGAATGTTGTCAAATATTAGTTCCGAGAGATTGGGTTGGGTTAGGTTAGGTAATATTACGTTATTGATGTATATGAAGGTCCCACGGAGACGTAGAGGCCAACTCGCCAGGAATGTTGTCAAATATTACCGCCGAGATGTTAGGTTGGGTTAGGTTAGGTTATATTACGTTATTGATGTATATAAAGGTCCCACGGAAACATAGAGACCAACAAGCCAGGAATGTTGTCAAATATTACAGCCGAGATGTTACGTTGGGGTATTTTAGGTTAAATTACGTTATTGATGTATATAAAAGTCCCACGGAGACGTAGAGGCCAACTCGCCAGGAATGTTGTAAAATATTACCGCCGAGATGTTACGTTGGGTTAGGCTAGGTGAAATTACGTTATTGATGTATATAAAAGTCCCACGGAGACGTAGAGGCCAACTCACCAGGAATGTTGTCACATAATAGCGCCGAGTGGTTAGGTCGGCTTATATTAGGTTATATTACGTTATTGATGGATATGAAGGTCTCACGGAGACGTAGAGGCCAACTCGCCAGGAATGTTGTCAAATATTACCGCCGATATGATAGGTTGGGCTAGGTTAGGTTATATGACGTTATTGATGTATATAAAGGTCCCACGGAAACATAGAGGCCAACCCGCCAGGAATGTTGTCAAATAATAGCGCCGAAAGGTTAGGTTGGGTTAGTTTAGGTTATATTACGTTATTGATATATGTGAAGGTCCCACGAAGACGTAGAGGCCAACTCGCCAGGAATGTTGTCAAATATTACCGCCGAGATGTTAGGTTGGGTTAGGTTAGGTTATATTACGTTATTGATGTATATGAAGGCCCCACGGAGACGAAGAGGCCAACTCGCCAGGAATGTTGTCAAATATTAGTACCGAGATGTTAGGTTGGGTTAGGTTAGGTTATATTACGTTATTGATGTATATGAAGTTCCACGGAGACGTAGAGGCCATCTCGCCAGGAATGTTGACAAATAATAACGCCGAAAGGTTAAGTTGGGTTATATTAGGTTATATTACGTTATTGATGGATATGAAGGTCTCACGGAGACGTAGAGGCCAACTCGCCAGGAATGTTGTCAAATATTACCGCCGATGTGTTAGGTTGGGTTAGGTTAGGTTATACTACGTTATTGACGTATATGAAGGCTCCACGGAGACGTAGAGGCCAACTCGCCAGGAATGTTGTCAAATATTACCGCCGAGATGATGGGTTGGGTTAGGTTAGATTATATTACGTTATTGATGTATATGAAAGCCGCACGGAGAGGTAGAGGCCAACTCGCCAGGAATGTTGTCAAATATTAGTGCCGAGATGTTAGGTTGGGTTAAGTTAGGTAATATTACGTTATTGATGTATATGAAGGTCCCACGGTGACGTAGAGGCCAACTCGCCAGGAATGTTGTCAAATATTACCGCCGATGTATTAGGTTGGGTTAGGGTATGTTATACTACGTTATTGATGTATATGAAGGCCCCACGGAGACGTAGAGGCCAACTCGCCAGAAATGTTGTCAAATATTACCGCCGAGATGATATGTTGGGTTAGGTTAGGTTATATTACGTTATTGATGCATATAAAATTCCCACGGAGACGTAGAGGCCAACTCTCCAGGAATGTTGTCAAATATTAGTGCCGAGATGTTAGGTTGGATTAGGTTAGGTTATATTACGTTATTGATGTATATAAAAGCCCCACGGAGACGTAGAGGCCAACTCGCCAGGAATGTTGTCAAATATTAGTTCCGAGAGATTGGGTTGGGTTAGGTTAGGTAATATTACGTTATTGATGTATATGAAGGTCCCACGGAGACGTAGAGGCCAACTCGCCAGGAATGTTGTCAAATATTACCGCCGAGATGTTAGGTTGGGTTAGGTTAGGTTATATTACGTTATTGATGTATATAAAGGTCCCACGGAAACACAGAGGCCAACAAGCCAGGAATGTTGTCAAATATTACCGCCGATATGATAGGTTGGGCTAGGTTAGGTTATATGACGTTATTGATGTATATAAAAGCCCCACGGAGACGTAGAAGCCAACTCGCCAGGAATGTTGTCACATAATAGCGCCGAGTGGTTAGGTCGGGTTATATTAGGTTATAGTACGTTATTGATGGATATGAAGGTCTCACGGAGATGTAGAGGCCAACTCGCCAGGAATGTTGTCAAATATTACCGCCGAGATGATAGGTTGGGTTAGGTTAGGTTATATTACGTTATTGATGTATATGAAGGCCCCACGGAGACGTAGAGGCCAACTCGTCAGGAATGATGTCAAATATTACCGCCGAGATGTTAGGTTGGGTTAGGTTAGGTTATATTACGTTATTGATGTGTATGAAGGCCCCACGGAGACGTAGAGGCCAACTCGCCAGGAATGTTGTCAAATATTACCGCCGAGATGTTAGGTTGGGTCAGGTTAGGTTATATTACGGTATTGATGTATATAAAGGTCCCACGGAAACATAGAGGCCAACTCGCCAGGAATGTTGTAAAATATTACCGCCGAGATGTTACGTTGGGTTAGGCTAGGTGAAATTACGTTATTGATGTATATGAAAGTCCCACGGAGACGTAGAGGCCAACTCACCAGGAATGTTGTCACATAATAGCGCCGAGTGGTTAGGTCGGCTTACATTAGGTTATATTACGTTATTGATGGATATGAAGGTCTCACGGAGACGTAGAGGCCAACTCGCCAGGAATGTTGTCAAATATTACCGCCGATATGATAGGTTGGGCTAGGTTAGGCTATATGACGTTATTGATGTATATAAAGGTCCCACGGAAACATAGAGGCCAACCCGCCAGGAATGTTGTCAAATAATAGCGCCGAAAGGTTAGGTTGGGTTAGTTTAGGTTATATTACGTTATTGATGTATATGAAGGCCCGACGGAGACGTAGAGGCCAACTCGCCAGGAATGTTGTCAAATATTACCGCCGATGTGTTAGGTTGGGTTAGGTTAGGTTATACTACGTTATTGATGTATATGAAGGCCCCACGGAAACGTAGAGGCCAACTCGCCAGAAATGTTGTCAAATATTAGTGCCGAGATGTTAGGTTGGATTAGGTTAGGTTATATTACGTTATTGATGTATATAAAGGCCCCGCGGAGACGTAGAGGCCAACCCGCCAGGAATGTTGTCAAATAATAGCGCCGAAACATTAGATTGGGTTAGTTTAGGTTATATTACGTTATTGATGTATATGAAGGTCCCACGGAGAGGTAGAGGCCAACTCGCCAGGAATGTTGTCAAATATTAGTGCCGAGATGTTAGGTTGGGTTAAGTTAGGTAATATTACGTTATTGATGTATATGAAGGTCCCACGGTGACGTAGAGGCCAACTCGCCAGGAATGTTGTCAAACATTAACGCCGATGTGTTTGGTTGGGTTAGGGTAGGTTATACTACGTTATTGATGTATATGAAGGCCCCACGGAGACGTAGAGGCCAACTCGCCAGAAATGTTGTCAAATATTACCGCCGAGATGATACGTTGGGTTAGGTTAGGTTATATTACGTTATTGATGTATATAAAATTCCCACGGAGACGTAGAGGCCAACTCTCCAGGAATGTTGTCAAATATTAGTGCCGAGATGTTAGGTTGGATTAGGTTAGGTTATATTACGTTATTGATGTATATAAAAGCCCCACGGAGACGTAGAGGCCAACTCGCCAGGAATGTTGTCAAATATTAGTTCCGACAGATTGGGTTGGGTTAGGTTAGGTAATATTACGTTATTGATGTATATGAAGGTCCCACGGAGACGTAGAGGCCAACTCGCCAGGAATGTTGTAAAATATTACCGCCGAGATGTTACGTTGGGTTAGGCTAGGTGAAATTACGTTATTGATGTATATGAAGGTCCCACGGTGACGTAGAGGCCAACTCGCCAGGAATGTTGTCAAACATTACCGCCGATGTGTTTGGTTGGGTTAGGGTAGGTTATACTACGTTATTGATGTATATGAAGGCCCCACGGAGACGTAGAAGCCAACTCGCCAGAAATGTTGTCAAATATTACCGCCGAGATGATATGTTGGGTTAGGTTAGGTTATATTACGTTATTGATGTATATAAAATTCCCACGGAGACGTAGAGGCCAACTCTCCAGGAATGTTGTCAAATATTAGTGCCGAGATGTTAGGTTGGATTAGGTTAGGTTATATTACGTTATTGATGTATATAAAAGCCCCACGGAGACGTAGAGGCCAACTCGCCAGGAATGTTGTCAAATATTACCGCCGAGTGGTTAGTTCGGGTTATATTAGGTTATATTACGTTACTGATGGATATGAAGCTCTCACGGCGACGTAGAGGCCAACTCGACAGGAATGTTGTCAAATATTAGTACCGAGATGATAGGTTGGTTTAGGTTAGGCTATATTATGTTATTGATGTATATAAAAGTCCCACGGAAACCATGAGGCCAATAAGCCAGGAATGATGTCAAATATTACCGCCGAGATGTTAGGTTGGGTTAGGTTAGGTTATATTACGTTATTGATGTGTATGAAGGCCCCACGGAGACGTAGAGGCCAACTCGCCAGGAATGTTGTCAAATATTACCGCCGAGATGTTAGGTTGGGTTAGGTTAGGTTATATTACGTTATTGATGTATATAAAGGTCCCACGGAAACATAGAGGCCAACAAGCCAGGAATGTTGTCAAATATTACAGCCGAGATGTTACGTTGGGGTATTTTAGGTTAAATTACGTTATTGATGTATATAAAAGTCCCACGGAGACGTAGAGGCCAACTCGCCAGGAATGTTGTAAAATATTACCGCCGAGATGTTACTTTGGGTTAGGCTAGGTGAAATTACGTTATTGATGTATATAAAAGTCCCACGGAGACGTAGAGGCCAACTCACCAGGAATGTTGTCACATAATAGCGCCGAGTGGTTAGGTCGGCTTATATTAGGTTATATTACGTTATTGATGGATATGAAGGTCTCACGGAGACGTAGAGGCCAACTCGCCAGGAATGTTGTCAAATATTACCGCCGATATGATAGGTTGGGCTAGGTTAGGTTATATGACGTTATTGATGTATATAAAGGTCCCACGGAAACATAGAGGCCAACCCGCCAGGAATGTTGTCAAATAATAGCGCCGAAAGGTTAGGTTGGGTTAGTTTAGGTTATATTACGTTATTGATATATGTGAAGGTCCCACGAAGACGTAGAGGCTAACTCGCCAGGAATGTTGTCAAATATTACCGCCGAGATGTTAGGTTGGGTTAGGTTAGGTTATATTACGTTATTGATGTATATGAAGGCCCCACGGAGACGTAGAGGCCAACTCGCCAGGAATGTTGTCAAATATTAGTGCCGAGATGTTAGGTTGGATTAGGTTAGGTTATATTACGTTATTGATGTATATAAAAACCCCACGGAGACGTAGAGGCCAACTCGCCAGGAATGTTGTCAAATATTAGTTCCGAGAGAATGGGTTGGCTTAGGTTAGGTTATATTACGTTATTGATGTATATAAAGGCCCCGCGGAGACGTAGAGGCCAACCCGCCAGGAATGTTGTCAAATAATAGCGCCGAAACATTAGGTTGGGTTAGTTTAGGTTATATTACGTTATTGATGTATATGAAGGTCCCACGGTGACGTAGAGGCCAACTCGCCAGGAATGTTGTCAAATATTACCGCCGATGTGTTAGGTTGGGTTAGGGTAGGTTATACTACGTTATTGATGTATATGAAGGCCCCACGGAGACGTAGAGGCCAACTCGCCAGAAATGTTGTCAAATATTACCGCCGAGATGATAGGTTGGGTTAGGTTAGGTTATATTACGTTATTGATGTATATAAAATTCCCACGGAGACGTAGAGGCCACTCGCCAGGAATGTTGTCAAATATTAGTGCCGAGATGTTAGGTTGGATTAGGTTAGGTTATATTACGTTATTGATGTATATAAAAGCCCCACGGACACGTAGAGGCCAACTCGCCAGGAATGTTGTCAAATATTAGTTCCGAGAGATTGGGTTGGGTTAGGTTAGGTAATATTACGTTATTGATGTACATGAAGGACCCACGGAGACGTAGAGGCCAACTCGCCAGGAATGTTGTCAAATATTAGTGCCGAGATGTTAGGTTGGGTTAGGTTAGGTAATATTACGTTATTGATGTATATGAAGGTCCCACGGTGACGTAGAGGCCAGCTCGCGAGGAATGTTGTCAAATATTACCGCCGATGTGTTAGTTTGGGTTACATCAGGTTATACTACGTTATTGATGTATATGAAGGTCTCACGGAGACGTAGAGGCCAACTCGCCAGGAATGTTGTCAAATATTACCGCCGATATGATAGGTTGGGCTAGGTTAGGTTATATGACGTTATTGATGTATATAAAGGTCCCACGGAAACATAGAGGCCAACCCGCCAGGAATGTTGTCAAATAATAGCGCCGAAAGGTTAGGTTGGGTTAGTTTAGGTTATATTACGTTATTGATATATGTGAAGGTCCCACGAAGACGTAGAGGCCAGCTCGCCAGGAATGTTGTCAAATATTACCGCCGATGTGTTAGTTTGGGTTAGGTCAGGTTATACTACGTTATTGATGTATATGAAAGTCCCACGGAGACGTAGAGGCCAACTCGCCAGGAATGTTGTCAAATATTACCGCCGATATGATAGGTTGGGCTAGGTTAGGTTATATGACGTTATTGATGTATATAAAATTCCCACGGAGACGTAGAGGCCAACTGGCCAGGAATGTTGTCAAATATTAGTGCCGAGATGTTAGGTTGGATTAGGTTAGGTTATATTACGTTATTGATGTATATAAAAGCCCCACGGAGACGTAGGGGCCAACTCGCCAGGAATGTTGTCAAATATTAGTTCCGAGACATTGGGTTGGGTTAGGTTAGGTAATATTACGTTATTGATGTATATGAAGGTCCCACGGAGACGCAGAGGCCAACTCGCCAGGAATGTTGTCAAATATTACCGCCGAGATGATAGGTTGGGTTACGTTAGGTTATATTACGTTCTTGATGTATATAAAATTCCCACGGAGACGTAGAGGCCAACTCGCCAGGAATGTTGTCAAATATTAGTGCCGAGATGTTAGGTTGGATTAGGTTAGGTTATATTACGTTATTGATGTATATAAAAGCCCCACGGAGACGTAGAGGCCAACTCGCCAGGAATGTTGTCAAATATTACCGCCGAGATGTTAGGTTGCGTTAGGTTAGGTTACATTGCGTTATTGATGTGTATGAAGGCCCCACGGAGACGTAGAGGCCAACTCGCCAGGAATGTTGTCAAATATTACCGCCGAGATGTTAGGTTGGGTTAGGTTAGGTTATATTACGTTATTGATGTATATAAAGGTCCCACGGAAACATAGAGGCCAACAAGCCAGGAATGTTGTCAAATATTACAGCCGAGATGTTACGTTGGGGTATTTTAGGTTAAATTACGTTATTGATGTATATAAAAGTCCCACGGAGACGTAGAGGCCAACTCGCCGGGAATGTTGTAAAATATTACCGCCGAGATGTTACGTTGGGTTAGGCTAGGTGAAATTACGTTATTGATGTATATAAAAGTCCCACGGAGACGTAGAGGCCAACTCACCAGGAATGTTGTCACATAATAGCGCCGAATGGTTAGGTCGGCTTATATTAGGTTATATTACGTTATTGATGGATATGAAGGTCTCACGGTGACGTAGAGGCCAACTCGCCAGGAATGTTGTCAAATATTACCGCCGATATGATAGGTTGGGCTAGGTTAGGTTATATGACGTTATTGATGTATATAAAGGTCCCACGGAAACATAGAGGCCAACCCGCAAGGAATGTTGTCAAATAATAGCGCCGAAAGGTTAGGTTGGGTTAGTTTAGGTTATATTACGTTATTGATATATGTGAAGGTCCCACGAAGACGTAGAGGCCAACTCGCCAGGAATGTTGTCAAATATTACCGCCGAGATGTTAGGTTGGGTTAGGTTAGGTTATATTACGTTATTGATGTATATGAAGGCCCCACGGAGACGTAGAGGCCAACTCGCCAGGAATGTTGTTAAATATTACCGCCGATGTGTTAGGTTGGGTTAGGTTAGGTTATACTACGTTATTGATGTATATGAAGGCCCCACGGAAACGTAGAGGCCAACTCGCCAGAAATGTTGTCAAATATTAGTACCGAGATGTTAGGTTGGGTTAGGTTAGGTTATATTACGTTATTGATGTATATAAAAACCCCACGGAGACGTAGAGGCCAACTCGCCAGGAATGTTGTCAAATATTAGTTCCGAGAGATTGGGTTGGCTTAGGTTAGGTTATATTACGTTATTGATGTATATAAAGGCCCCGCGGAGACGTAGAGGCCAACCCGCCAGGAATGTTGTCAAATAATAGCGCCGAAACATTAGGTTGGGTTAGTTTAGGTTATATTACGTTATTGATGTATATGAAGGTCCCACGGAGAGGTAGAGGCCAACTCGCCAGGAATGTTGTCAAATATTAGTGCCGAGATGTTAGGTTGGGTTAAGTTAGGTAATATTACGTTATTGATGTATATGAAGGTCCCACGGAGACGTAGAGGCCAACTCGCCAGAAATGTTGTCAAATATTACCGCCGAGATGATATGTTCGGTTAGGTTAGGTTATATTACGTTATTGATGTATATAAAATTCCCACGGAGACGTAGAGGCCAACTCTCCAGGAATGTTGTCAAATATTAGTGCCGAGATGTTAGGTTGGATTAGGTTAGGTTATATTACGTTATTGATGTATATAAAAGCCCCACGGAGACGTAGAGGCCAACTCGCCAGGAATGTTGTCAAATATTACCGCCGAGTGGTTAGTTCGGGTTATATTAGGTTATATTACGTTACTGATGGATATGAAGGTCTCACGGCGACGTAGAGGCCAACTCGACAGGAATGTTGTCAAATATTAGTACCGAGATGATAGGTTGGTTTAGGTTAGGCTATATTATGTTATTGATGTATATAAAAGTCCCACGGAAACCATGAGGCCAATAAGCCAGGAATGTTGTCAAATATTACCGCTGTGATGTGAGATTGGGTTAGGATAGGTTATACTACGTTATTGATGTATATGAAGGTCCCACGGAGACGTAGAGGCCAACTCGCCAGGAATGTTGTCAAATATTACCGCCGATATGATAGGTTGGGCTAGGTTAGGTTATATGACGTTATTGAGGTATATAAAATTCCCACGGAGACGTAGAGGCCAACTCGCCAGGAATGTTGTCAAATATTAGTACCGAGATGTTAGGTTGGGTTAGGTTAGGTTATATTACGTTATTGATGTATATGAAGTTCCACGGAGACGTAGAGGCCAGCTCGCCAGGAATGTTGTCAAATAATAACGCCGAAAGGTTAAGTTGGGTTATATTAGGTTATATTACGTTATTGATGGATATGAAGGTCTCACGGAGACGTAGAGGCCAACTTGCCAGGAATGTTGTCAAATATTACCGCCGATGTGTTAGGTTGGGTTAGGTTAGGTTATACTACGTTATTGACGTATATGAAGGCTCCACGGAGACGTAGAGGCCAACTCGCCAGGAATGTTGTCAAATATTACCGCCGAGATGATGGGTTGGGTTAGGTTAGATTATATTACGTTATTGATGTATATGAAGGCCGCACGGAGAGGTAGAGGCCAACTCGCCAGGAATGTTGTCAAATATTAATGCCGAGATGTTAGGTTGGGTTAAGTTAGGTAATATTACGTTATTGATGTATATGAAGGTCCCACGGTGACGTAGAGGCCAACTCGCCAGGAATGTTGTCAAATATTACCGCCGATGTGTTAGGTTGGGTTAGGGTAGGTTATACTACGTTATTGATGTATATGAAGGCCCCACGGAGACGTAGAGGCCAACTCGCCAGAAATGTTGTCAAATATTACCGCCGAGATGATAGGTTGGGTTAGGTTAGGTTATATTACGTTATTGATGTATATAAAATTCCCACGGAGACGTAGAGGCCAACTCGCCAGGAATGTTGTCAAATATTAGTGCCGAGATGTTAGGTTGGATTAGGTTAGGTTATATTACGTTATTGATGTATATAAAAGCCCCACGGAGACGTAGAGGCCAACTCGCCAGGAATGTTGTCAAATATTACCGCCGAGATGTTAGGTTGGGTTAGGTTAGGTTATATTACGTTATTGATGTGTATGAAGGCCCCACGGAGACGTAGAGGCCAACTCGCCAGGAATGTTGTCAAATATTACCGCCGAGATGTTAGGTTGGGTTAGGTTAGGTTATATTACGTTATTGATGTATATAAAGGTCCCACGGAAACATAGAGGCCAAAAAGCCAGGAATGTTGTCAAATATTACCGCCGATATGATAGGTTGGGCTAGGTTAGGTTATATGACGTTATTGATGTATATAAAAGCCCCACGGAGACGTAGAAGCCAACTCGCCAGGAATGTTGTCACATAATAGCGCCGACTGGTTAGGTCGGGTTATATTAGGTTATGGTACGTTATTGATGGATATGAAGGTCTCACGGAGATGTAGAGGCCAACTCGCCAGGAATGTTGTCAAATATTACCGCCGAGATGATAGGTTGGGTTAGGTTAGGTTATATTACGTTATTGATGTATATGAAGGCCCCACGGAGACGTAGAGGCCAACTCGCCAGGAATGATGTCAAATATTACCGCCGAGATGTTAGGTTGGGTTAGGTTAGGTTATATTACGTTATTGATGTGTATGAAGGCCCCACGGAGACGTAGAGGCCAACTCGCCAGGAATGTTGTCAAATATTACCGCCGAGATGTTAGGTTGGGTTAGGTTGTGTTATATTACGTTATTGATGGATATGAAGGTCTCACGGAGACGTAGAGGCCAACTCGCCAGGAATGTTGTCAAATATTACCGCCGATATGATAGGTTGGGCTAGGTTAGTTTATACTACGTTATTGATGTATATGAAGGCCCCACGGAAACGTAGAGGCCAACTCGCCAGAAATGTTGTCGAATATTAGTGCCGAGATGTTAGGTTGGATTAGGTTAGGTTATATTACGTTATTGATGTATATAAAAACCCCACGGAGACGTAGAGGCCAACTCGCCAGGAATGTTGTCAAATATTAGTTCCGAGAGATTGGGTTGGCTTAGGTTAGGTTATATTACGTTATTGATGTATATAAAGGCCCCGCGGAGACGTAGAGGCCAACCCGCCAGGAATGTTGTCAAATAATAGCGCCGAAACATTAGGTTGGTTTAGTTTAGGTTATATTACGTTATTGATGTATATGAAGGTCCCACGGAGAGGTAGAGGCCAACTCGCCAGGAATGTTGTCAAATATTAGTGCCGAGATGTTAGGTTGGGTTAAGTTAGGAAATATTACGTTATTGATGTATATGAAGGTCCCACGGTGACGTAGAGGCCAATTCGCCAGGAATGTTGTCAAACATTACCGCCGATGTGTTTGGTTGGGCTAGGTTAGGTTATATGACGTTATTGATGTATATAAAATTCCCACGGAGACGTAGAGGCCAACTCGCCAGGAATGTTGTCAAATATTAGTACCGAGATGTTAGGTTGGGTTAGGTTAGGTTATATTACGTTATTGATGTATATGAAGTTCCACGGAGACGTAGAGGCCAGCTCACCAGGAATGTTGTCAAATAATAACGCCGAAAGGTTAAGTTGGGTTATATTAGGTTATATTACGTTATTGATGGATATGAAGGTCTCACGGAGACGTAGAGGCCAACTCGCCAGGAATGTTGTCAAATATTACCGCCGATGTGTTAGGTTGGGTTAGGTTAGGTTATACTACGTTATTGACGTATATGAAGGCTCCACGGAGACGTAGAGGCCAACTCGCCAGGAATGTTGTCAAATATTACCGCCGAGATGATAGGTTGGGTTAGGTTAGGTTATATTACGTTATTGATGTATATGAAGGCCCCACGGAGACGTAGAGGCCAACTGGCCAGAAATGTTGTCAAATATTACCGCGGAGATGATGGGTTGGGTTAGGTTAGATTATATTACGTTATTGATGTATATGAAGGCCGCACGGAGAGGTAGAGGCCAACTCGCCAGGAATGTTGTCAAATATTATTGCCGAGATGTTAGGTTGGGTTAAGTTAGGTAATATTACGTTATTGATGTATATGAAGGTCCCACGGTGACGTAGAGGCCAACTCGCCAGGAATGTTGTCAAATATTACCGCCGATGTGTTAGGTTGGGTTAGGGTAGGTTATACTACGTTATTGATGTATATGAAGGACCCACGGAGACGTAGAGGCCAACTCGCCAGAAATGTTGTCAAATATTACCGCCGAGATGATAGGTTGGGTTAGGTTAGGTTATATTACGTTATTGATGTATATAAAATTCCCACGGAGACGTAGAGGCCAACTCGCCAGGAATGTTGTCAAATATTAGTGCCGAGATGTTAGGTTGGATTAGGTTAGGTTATATTACGTTATTGATGTATATAAAAGCCCCACGGAGACGTAGAGGCCAACTCGCCAGGAATGTTGTCAAATATTAGTTCCGAGAGATTGGGTTGGGTTAGGTTAGGTAATATTACGTTATTGATGTATATGAAGGTCCCACGGAGACGCAGAGGCCAACTCGCCAGGAATGTTGTCAAATATTACCGCCGAGATGATAGGTTGGGTTAGGTTAGGTTATATTATGTTATTGATGTACATGAAGGTCCCACGGAGACGTAGAGGCCAACTCGCCAGGAATGTTGTCAAATATTACCGCCGATATGATAGGTTGGGCTAGGTTAGGTTATATGACGTTATTGATGTATATAAAGGTCCCACGGAAACATAGAGGCCAACAAGCCAGGAATGTTGTCAAATATTACCGCCGAGATGTTACGTTGGTTTAGGTTAGGTAATATTATGTTACTGATGTATATGAAGGTCCCACGGAAACATGGAGGCCAACAAGACAGGAATGTTGTCAAATATTACCGCCGAGATGTTAGGTTGGTTTAGGTTAGGTTAAATTACGTTATTGAAGTATATGAAGGTCCCACGGAGAGGTAGAGGCCAACTCGCCAGGAATGTTGTCAAATATTAGTGCCGAGATGTTAGGTTGCGTTAGGTTAGGTTACATTACGTTATTGATGTATATGAAGGTCCCACGGAGAGGTAGAGGCCAACTCGCCAGGAATGTTGTAAAATATTAGTGCCGAGATGTTAGGTTGGGTTAAGTTAGTTAATATTACGTTATTGATATATATGAAGGTCCCACGGTGACGTAGAGGCCAGCTCGCCAGGAATGTTGTCAAATAATAGCGCCGAAAGGTTAGGTTGGGTTAGTTTAGGTTATATTACGTTATTGATATATATGAAGGTCCCACGAAGACGTAGAGGCCAACTCGCCAGGAATGTTGTCAAATATTAGTTCCGAGAGATTGGGTTGGGTTAGGTTAGGTTATATTACGTTATTGATGTATATAAAGGCCCCGCGGAGACGTAGAGGCCAACCCGCCAGGAATGTTGCCAAATATTACCGCCGATATGATAGGTTGGGCTAGGTTAGGTTATATGACGTTATTGATGTATATAAAGGTCCCACGGAAACATAGAGGCCAACTCGCCAGGAATGTTGTCAAATATTAGTGCCGAGATGTTAGGTTGGATTAGGTTAGGTAATATTACGTTATTGATGTATATAAAAGCCCCACGGAGACGTAGAAGCCAACTCGCCAGGAATGTTGTCAAATATTAGTTCCGAGAGATTGGGTTGGGTTTGGTTAGGTTATATTACGTTATTGATGTATATAAAGGCCCCGCGGAGACGTAGAGGCCAACCCGCCAGGAGTGTTGTCAAATAATAGCGCCGAAAGGTTAGGTTGGGTTAGTTTAGGTTATATTACGTTATTGATATATGTGAAGGTCCCACGGAGACGTAGAGGCCAACTCGCCAGGAATGTTGTCAAATATTAGTGCCGAGATGTTAGGTTGGGTTAGGTTAGGTAATATTACGTTATTGATGTATATGAAGGTCCCACGGGGACGTAGAGGCCAACTCGCCACGAATGTTGTCAAATATTACCGCCGATATGATAGGTTGGGCTAGGTTAGGTTATATGACGTTATTGATGTATATAAAGGTCCCACGGAAACTTAGAGGCCAACAAGCCAGGAATGTTGTCAAATATTACCGCCGAGATGTTACGTTGGTTTAGGTTAGGTAATATTATGTTACTGATGTATATGAAGGTCCCACGGAAACATGGAGGCCAACAAGACAGGAATGTTGTCAAATATTACCGCCGAGATGTTACGTTGGTTTAGGTTAGGTTAAATTACGTTATTGAAGTATATGAAGGTCCCACGGAGAGGTAGAGGCCAACTCGCCAGGAATGTTGTAAAATATTAGTGCCGAGATGTTAGTTTGTGTTAGGTTAGGTTACATTACGTTATTGATGTATATGAAGGTCCCACGGAGAGGTAGAGGCCAACTCGCCAGGAATGTTGTCAAATATTAGTGCCGAGATGTTAGGTTGGGTTAAGTTAGGTAATATTACCTTATTGATATATATGAAGGTCCCACGGTGACGTAGAGGCCAGCTCGCCAGGAATGTTGTCAAATATTACCGCCGATGTGTTAGGTTGGGTTAGGTTAGGTTATACTACGTTATTGATGTATATGAAGGTCCCACGGAGACGTAGAGGCCAACTCGCCAGGAATGTTGTCAAATATTACCGCCGATATGATAGGTTGGGCTAGGTTAGGTTATATGACGTTATTGATGTAGATAAAGGTCCCACGGAAACATAGAGGCCAACCCGCCAGGAATGTTGTCAAATAATAGCGCCGAAAGGTTAGGTTGGGTTAGTTTAGGTTATATTACGTTATTGATATATATGAAGGTCCCACGAAGACGTAGAGGCCAACTCGCCAGGAATGTTGTCAAATATTACCGCCGAGATGTTAGGTTGGGTTAGGTTAGGTTATATTACGTTATTGATGTATATGAAGGTCCCACGGAGACGTAGAGGCCAACTCGCCAGGAATGTTGTCAAATATCAGTGCCGAGATGTTAGGTAGGGTTAGGTTAGGTTATATTACGTTATTGATGTATATATAATTCCCACGGAGACGTAGAGGCCAACTAGCCAGGAATGTTGTCAAATATTTCCGCCGAGATCTTAGGTTGGGTTAGGTCAGGTTATATTACGTTATTGACGCGTATAAAAGTCCCACGGAGACGTAGACGCCAACCCGCCAGGAATGTTGTCACATAATAGCGCCGAGTGGTTAGGTTGGGTTATATTAGGTTATATTACGTTATTGATGGATATGAAGGTCCCACGGTGACGTAGAGGCCAACTCGCCAGGAATGTTGTCAAATATAACCGCCGATGTATTAGGTTGGGTTAGGTTAGGTTATATTACGTTATTGATGCATATAAAGGTCCCACGGAAACATAGAGGCCAACAATACAGGAATGTTGTCAAATGTTACAGCCGAGATGATACGTTGGGGTATTTTAGGTTAAATTACGTTATTGATGTATATAAAAGTCCCACGGAGACGTAGAGGCCAACTCGACAGGAATGTTGTAAAATATTACCGCCGAGATGTTCCGTTCGGTTAGGCTAGGTTAAATTACGTTATTGATGTATATAAAAGTCCCACGGAGACGTAGAGGCCAACTCGCCAGGAATATTGTCATATAATAGCGCCGAGTGGTTAGGTTGGGTTATATTAGGTTATATTACGTTATTGATGGATATGAAGGTGTCACAGAGGTGTAGAGGCCAACTCGCCAGGAATGTTGTCAAATATTACCGCCGAGATGTTAGGTTTGGTTATGTTAGGTTATATTACGTTATTGATATATATAAAGGTTCCACGGAAACGTAGAATCCAACTCGACAGGAATGTTTTCAAATATTACCGCCGAGATGATAGGTTGGCTTAGGTTAGGTTATATTACGTTATTGATGTATATGAAGGCCCCACGGAGACGTAGAGGCCAACTCGCCAGGAATGTTGTCAAATATTACCGCCGAGATGTTAGGTTGGGTTAGGTTAGGTTATATTACGTTATTGATGCATATGAAGGCCCCACGGAGACGTAGAGGCCAACTCGCCAGGAATGTTGACAAATATTACCGCCGAGATGTTAGGTTGGGTTAGGTTAGGTTATATTACGTTATTGATGTATATAAAATTCCCACCGAGACGTAGAGGCCAACACGCCAGGAATGTTGTCAAATATTACCTCCGAGACGTTATATTGGTTTAGGTTACGTTATATTACGTTATTGATGTATATAAAAGCCCCACGGAGACGTAGAGGCCAACTCGCCAGGAATGTTGTCAAATATTAGTGCCGAGTGGTTTGGTTGGGTTATATTAGGTTATATTACGTTATTGATGGATATGAAGGTGTCACAGAGGTGTAGAGGCCAACTCGCCAGGAATGTTGTCAAATATTACCGCCGAGATGTTAGGTTTGTTTATGTTAGGTTATATTACGTTATTGATATATATAAAGGTCCCACGGAAACGTAGAGGCCAACTCGCCGGGAATGTTGTCAAATATTACCGCCGAGATGTTAGGTTGGGTTAGATTAGGTTATATTACGTTATTGATGTATATAAAGGTCCCACGGAAACATAGAGGCCAACAATCCAGGAATGTGGTCAAATGTTACAGCCGAGATGATACGTTGGGATATTTTAGGTTAAATTACGTTATTGATGTATATAAAAGTCCCACGGAGACGTAGAGGCCAACTCGACAGGAATGTTGTAAAATATTACCGCCGAGATGTTCCGTTCGGTTAGGCTAGGTTAAATTACGTTATTGATGTATATAAAAGTCCCACGGAGACGTAGAGGCCAACTCGCCAGGAATATTGTCATATAATAGCGCCGAGTGGTTAGGTTGGGTTATATTAGGTTATATTACGTTATTGATGGATATGAAGGTGTCACAGAGGTGTAGAGGCCAACTCGCCAGGAATGTTGTCAAATATTACCGCCGAGATGTTAGGTTTGGTTATGTTAGGTTATATTACGTTATTGATATATATAAAGGTCCCACGGAAACGTAGAGGCCAACTCGCCAAGAATGTTGTCAAATATTACCTCCGAGACGTTTTATTGGTTTAGGTTACGTTATATTACGTTATTGATGTATATAAAAGCCCCACGGAGACGTAGAGGCCAACTCGCCAGGAATGTTGTCAAATATTAGTGCCGAGAGATTGCGTTGGGTTAGGTTAGGTTATATTACGTTATTGATGTATATAAAGGCCCCGCGGAGACGTAGAGGCCAACCCGCCAGGAATGTTGTCAAATAATAGCTCCGAAAGGTTAGGTTGTGTTATTTTAGGTTATATTACGTTATTGATATATGTGAAGGTCCCACGGACACGTAGATGCGAACTCGCCAGGAATGTTGTCACATAATAGCGCCGAGTGGTTAGGTTGGGTTATATTAGGTTATATTACGTTATTGATGGATATGAAGGTCTCACGGAGACGTAGAGGCCAACTCGCCAGGAATGTTGTCAAATATTACCGCCGAGATGATAGGTTGGGTTAGGTTAGGTTATATTACGTTATTGATGTATATGAAGGCCACACGGAGACGTAGAGGCCAACTCGCCTGGAATGATGTCAAATATTACCGCCGAGATGTTAGGTTGGGTTAGGTTAGGTTATATTACGTTATTGATATATATAAAGGTCCCACGGAGACGTAGAGGCCAACTCGCCAGGAATGTTGTCAAATATTACCGCCGAGATGTTAGGTTGGGTTAGGTTAGGTTATATTACGTTATTGATGTGTATGAAGTCCCCACGGAGACGTAGAGGCCAACTCGCCAGGAATGTTGTCGAATATTACCGCCGATATGATAGGTTGGGCTACGTTAGGTTATATTACGTTATTGATGTATATAAAGGTCCCACGGAAACATAGAGGTCAACAAGCCAGGAATGTTGTCAAATATTACCGCCGATATGTTATGTTGGTTTAGGTTAGGTTAAGTTACGTTATTGATGTATATGAAGGTCCCACGGAGAGATAGAGGCCAACTCGCCAGGAATGTTGTCAAATATTAGTGCCGAGATGTTAGGTTGGGTTAGGTTAGGTAATATTACGTTATTGATGTATATGAAGGTCCGACGGTGACGTAGAGGCCAGCTCGCCAGGAATGTTGTCAAATATTACCGCCGATGTGTTAGGTTGGGTTAGGTTAGGTTATACTACGTTATTGATGTATATGAAGGTCCCACGGAGACGTAGAGGCCAACTCGCCAGGAATGTTGTCAAATATTACCGCCGATATGATAGGTTGGGCTAGGTTAGGTTATATGACGTTATTGATGTAGATAAAGGTCCCACGGAAACATAGAGGCCAACCCGCCAGGAATGTTGTCAAATAATAGCGCCGAAAGGTTAGGTTGGGTTAGTTTAGGTTATATTACGTTATTGATATATATGAAGGTCCCACGAAGACGTAGAGGCCAACTCGCCAGGAATGTTGTCAAATATTACCGCCGAGATGTTAGGTTGGGTTAGGTTAGGTTATATTACGTTATTGATGTATATGAAGGTCCCACGGAGACGTAGAGGCCAACTCGCCAGGAATGTTGTCAAATATTAGTACCGAGATGTTAGGTTGGGTTAGGTTAGGTTATATTACGTTATTGATGTATATGAAGTTCCACGGAGACGTAGAGGCCAGCTCACCAGGAATGTTGTCAAATAATAACGCCGAAAGGTTAAGTTGGGTTATATTAGGTTATATTACGTTATTGATGGATATGAAGGTCTCACGGAGACGTAGAGGCCAACTCGCCAGGAATGTTGTCAAATATTACCGCCGATGTGTTAGGTTGGGTTAGGTTAGGTTATACTACGTTATTGACGTATATGAAGGCTCCACGGAGACGTAGAGGCCAACTCGCCAGGAATGTTGTCAAATATTACCGCCGAGATGATAGGTTGGGTTAGGTTAGGTTATATTACGTTATTGATGTATATGAAGGCCCCACGGAGACGTAGAGGCCAACTCGCCAGGAATGTTGTCAAATATTACCGCCGATATGATAGGTTGGGCTAGGTTAGGTTATATGACGTTATTGATGTATATAAAGGTCCCACGGAAACATAGAGGCCAACAAGCCAGGAATGTTGTCAAATATTACCGCCGAGATGTTACGTTGGTTTAGGTTAGGTAATATTATGTTACTGATGTATATGAAGGTCCCACGGAAACATGGAGGCCAACAAGACAGGAATGTTGTCAAATATTACCGCCGAGATGTTAGGTTGGTTTAGGTTAGGTTAAATTACGTTATTGAAGTATATGAAGGTCCCACGGAGAGGTAGAGACTAACTCGCCAGGAATGTTGTCAAATATTAGTGCCGAGATGTTAGGTTGCGTTAGGTTAGGTTACATTACGTTATTGATGTATATGAAGGTCCCACGGAGAGGTAGAGGCCAACTCGCCAGGAATGTTGTAAAATATTAGTGCCGAGATGTTAGGTTGGGTTAAGTTAGTTAATATTACGTTATTGATATATATGAAGGTCCCACGGTGACGTAGAGGCCAGCTCGCCAGGAATGTTGTCAAATAATAGCGCCGAAAGGTTAGGTTGGGTTAGTTTAGGTTATATTACGTTATTGATATATATGAAGGTCCCACGAAGACGTAGAGGCCAACTCGCCAGGAATGTTGTCAAATATTAGTTCCGAGAGATTGGGTTGGGTTAGGTTAGGTTATATTACGTTATTGATGTATATAAAGGCCCCGCGGAGACGTAGAGGCCAACCCGCCAGGAATGTTGCCAAATATTACAGCCGATATGATAGGTTGGGCTAGGTTAGGTTATATGACGTTATTGATGTATATAAAGGTCCCACGGAAACATAGAGGCCAACTCGCCAGGAATGTTGTCAAATATTAGTGCCGAGATGTTAGGTTGGATTAGGTTAGGTAATATTACGTTATTGATGTATATAAAAGCCCCACGGAGACGTAGAAGCCAACTCGCCAGGAATGTTGTCAAATATTAGTTCCGAGAGATTGGGTTGGGTTTGGTTAGGTTATATTACGTTATTGATGTATATAAAGGCCCCGCGGAGACGTAGAGGCCAACCCGCCAGGAGTGTTGTCAAATAATAGCGCCGAAAGGTTAGGTTGGGTTAGTTTAGGTTATATTACGTTATTGATATATGTGAAGGTCCCACGGAGACGTAGAGGCCAACTCGCCAGGAATGTTGTCAAATATTAGTGCCGAGATGTTAGGTTGGGTTAGGTTAGGTAATATTACGTTATTGATGTATATGAAGGTCCCACGGAGACGTAGAGGCCAACTCGCCACGAATGTTGTCAAATATTACCGCCGATATGATAGGTTGGGCTAGGTTAGGTTATATGACGTTATTGATGTATATAAAGGTCCCACGGAAACTTAGAGGCCAACAAGCCAGGAATGTTGTCAAATATTACCGCCGAGATGTTACGTTGGTTTAGGTTAGGTAATATTATGTTACTGATGTATATGAAGGTCCCACGGAAACATGGAGGCCAACAAGACAGGAATGTTGTCAAATATTACCGCCGAGATGTTACGTTGGTTTAGGTTAGGTTAAATTACGTTATTGAAGTATATGAAGGTCCCACGGAGAGGTAGAGGCCAACTCGCCAGGAATGTTGTAAAATATTAGTGCCGAGATGTTAGTTTGTGTTAGGTTAGGTTACATTACGTTATTGATGTATATGAAGGTCCCACGGAGAGGTAGAGGCCAACTCGCCAGGAATGTTGTCAAATATTAGTGCCGAGATGTTAGGTTGGGTTAGGTTAGGTTACATTACGTTATTGATGTATATGAAGGTCCCACGGTGACGTAGAGGCCAGCTCGCCAGGAATGTTGTCAAATAATAGCGCCGAAAGGTTAGGTTGGGTTAGTTTAGGTTATATTACGTTATTGATATATATGAAGGTCCCACGAAGACGTAGAGGCCAACTCGCCAGGAATGTTGTCAAATATTAGTTCCGAGAGATTGGGTTGGGTTAGGTTAGGTTATATTACGTTATTGATGTATATAAAGGCCCCGCGGAGACGTAGAGGCCAACCCGCCAGGAATGTTGCCAAATATTACAGCCGATATGATAGGTTGGGCTAGGTTAGGTTATATGACGTTATTGATGTATATAAAGGTCCCACGGAAACATAGAGGCCAACTCGCCAGGAATGTTGTCAAATATTAGTGCCGAGATGTTAGGTTGGATTAGGTTAGGTAATATTACGTTATTGATGTATATAAAAGCCCCACGGAGACGTAGAAGCCAACTCGCCAGGAATGTTGTCAAATATTAGTTCCGAGAGATTGGGTTGGGTTTGGTTAGGTTATATTACGTTATTGATGTATATAAAGGCCCCGCGGAGACGTAGAGGCCAACCCGCCAGGAGTGTTGTCAAATAATAGCGCCGAAAGGTTAGGTTGGGTTAGTTTAGGTTATATTACGTTATTGATATATGTGAAGGTCCCACGGAGACGTAGAGGCCAACTCGCCAGGAATGTTGTCAAATATTAGTGCCGAGATGTTAGGTTGGGTTAGGTTAGGTAATATTACGTTATTGATGTATATGAAGGTCCCACGGAGACGTAGAGGCCAACTCGCCACGAATGTTGTCAAATATTACCGCCGATATGATAGGTTGGGCTAGGTTAGGTTATATGACGTTATTGATGTATATAAAGGTCCCACGGAAACTTAGAGGCCAACAAGCCAGGAATGTTGTCAAATATTACCGCCGAGATGTTACGTTGGTTTAGGTTAGGTAATATTATGTTACTGATGTATATGAAGGTCCCACGGAAACATGGAGGCCAACAAGACAGGAATGTTGTCAAATATTACCGCCGAGATGTTACGTTGGTTTAGGTTAGGTTAAATTACGTTATTGAAGTATATGAAGGTCCCACGGAGAGGTAGAGGCCAACTCGCCAGGAATGTTGTAAAATATTAGTGCCGAGATGTTAGTTTGTGTTAGGTTAGGTTACATTACGTTATTGATGTATATGAAGGTCCCACGGAGAGGTAGAGGCCAACTCGCCAGGAATGTTGTCAAATATTAGTGCCGAGATGTTAGGTTGGGTTAAGTTAGGTAATATTACCTTATTGATATATATGAAGGTCCCACGGTGACGTAGAGGCCAGCTCGCCAGGAATGTTGTCAAATATTACCGCCGATGTGTTAGGTTGGGTTAGGTTAGGTTATACTACGTTATTGATGTATATGAAGGTCCCACGGAGACGTAGAGGCCAACTCGCCAGGAATGTTGTCAAATATTACCGCCGATATGATAGGTTGGGCTAGGTTAGGTTATATGACGTTATTGATGTAGATAAAGGTCCCACGGAAACATAGAGGCCAACCCGCCAGGAATGTTGTCAAATAATAGCGCCGAAAGGTTAGGTTGGGTTAGTTTAGGTTATATTACGTTATTGATATATATGAAGGTCCCACGAAGACGTAGAGGCCAACTCGCCAGGAATGTTGTCAAATATTACCGCCGAGATGTTAGGTTGGGTTAGGTTAGGTTATATTACGTTATTGATGTATATGAAGGTCCCACGGAGACGTAGAGGCCAACTCGCCAGGAATGTTGTCAAATATCAGTGCCGAGATGTTAGGTAGGGTTAGGTTAGGTTATATTACGTTATTGATGTATATATAATTCCCACGGAGACGTAGAGGCCAACTAGCCAGGAATGTTGTCAAATATTTCCGCCGAGATCTTAGGTTGGGTTAGGTCAGGTTATATTACGTTATTGACGCGTATAAAAGTCCCACGGAGACGTAGACGCCAACCCGCCAGGAATGTTGTCACATAATAGCGCCGAGTGGTTAGGTTGGGTTATATTAGGTTATATTACGTTATTGATGGATATGAAGGTCCCACGGTGACGTAGAGGCCAACTCGCCAGGAATGTTGTCAAATATAACCGCCGATGTATTAGGTTGGGTTAGGTTAGGTTATATTACGTTATTGATGCATATAAAGGTCCCACGGAAACATAGAGGCCAACAATACAGGAATGTTGTCAAATGTTACAGCCGAGATGATACGTTGGGGTATTTTAGGTTAAATTACGTTATTGATGTATATAAAAGTCCCACGGAGACGTAGAGGCCAACTCGACAGGAATGTTGTAAAATATTACCGCCGAGATGTTCCGTTCGGTTAGGCTAGGTTAAATTACGTTATTGATGTATATAAAAGTCCCACGGAGACGTAGAGGCCAACTCGCCAGGAATATTGTCATATAATAGCGCCGAGTGGTTAGGTTGGGTTATATTAGGTTATATTACGTTATTGATGGATATGAAGGTGTCACAGAGGTGTAGAGGCCAACTCGCCAGGAATGTTGTCAAATATTACCGCCGAGATGTTAGGTTTGGTTATGTTAGGTTATATTACGTTATTGATATATATAAAGGTTCCACGGAAACGTAGAATCCAACTCGACAGGAATGTTTTCAAATATTACCGCCGAGATGATAGGTTGGCTTAGGTTAGGTTATATTACGTTATTGATGTATATGAAGGCCCCACGGAGACGTAGAGGCCAACTCGCCAGGAATGTTGTCAAATATTACCGCCGAGATGTTAGGTTGGGTTAGGTTAGGTTATATTACGTTATTGATGCATATGAAGGCCCCACGGAGACGTAGAGGCCAACTCGCCAGGAATGTTGACAAATATTACCGCCGAGATGTTAGGTTGGGTTAGGTTAGGTTATATTACGTTATTGATGTATATAAAATTCCCACCGAGACGTAGAGGCCAACACGCCAGGAATGTTGTCAAATATTACCTCCGAGACGTTATATTGGTTTAGGTTACGTTATATTACGTTATTGATGTATATAAAAGCCCCACGGAGACGTAGAGGCCAACTCGCCAGGAATGTTGTCAAATATTAGTGCCGAGTGGTTTGGTTGGGTTATATTAGGTTATATTACGTTATTGATGGATATGAAGGTGTCACAGAGGTGTAGAGGCCAACTCGCCAGGAATGTTGTCAAATATTACCGCCGAGATGTTAGGTTTGTTTATGTTAGGTTATATTACGTTATTGATATATATAAAGGTCCCACGGAAACGTAGAGGCCAACTCGCCGGGAATGTTGTCAAATATTACCGCCGAGATGTTAGGTTGGGTTAGATTAGGTTATATTACGTTATTGATGTATATAAAGGTCCCACGGAAACATAGAGGCCAACAATCCAGGAATGTGGTCAAATGTTACAGCCGAGATGATACGTTGGGATATTTTAGGTTAAATTACGTTATTGATGTATATAAAAGTCCCACGGAGACGTAGAGGCCAACTCGACAGGAATGTTGTAAAATATTACCGCCGAGATGTTCCGTTCGGTTAGGCTAGGTTAAATTACGTTATTGATGTATATAAAAGTCCCACGGAGACGTAGAGGCCAACTCGCCAGGAATATTGTCATATAATAGCGCCGAGTGGTTAGGTTGGGTTATATTAGGTTATATTACGTTATTGATGGATATGAAGGTGTCACAGAGGTGTAGAGGCCAACTCGCCAGGAATGTTGTCAAATATTACCGCCGAGATGTTAGGTTTGGTTATGTTAGGTTATATTACGTTATTGATATATATAAAGGTCCCACGGAAACGTAGAGGCCAACTCGCCAAGAATGTTGTCAAATATTACCTCCGAGACGTTTTATTGGTTTAGGTTACGTTATATTACGTTATTGATGTATATAAAAGCCCCACGGAGACGTAGAGGCCAACTCGCCAGGAATGTTGTCAAATATTAGTGCCGAGAGATTGCGTTGGGTTAGGTTAGGTTATATTACGTTATTGATGTATATAAAGGCCCCGCGGAGACGTAGAGGCCAACCCGCCAGGAATGTTGTCAAATAATAGCTCCGAAAGGTTAGGTTGTGTTATTTTAGGTTATATTACGTTATTGATATATGTGAAGGTCCCACGGACACGTAGATGCGAACTCGCCAGGAATGTTGTCACATAATAGCGCCGAGTGGTTAGGTTGGGTTATATTAGGTTATATTACGTTATTGATGGATATGAAGGTCTCACGGAGACGTAGAGGCCAACTCGCCAGGAATGTTGTCAAATATTACCGCCGAGATGATAGGTTGGGTTAGGTTAGGTTATATTACGTTATTGATGTATATGAAGGCCACACGGAGACGTAGAGGCCAACTCGCCTGGAATGATGTCAAATATTACCGCCGAGATGTTAGGTTGGGTTAGGTTAGGTTATATTACGTTATTGATATATATAAAGGTCCCACGGAGACGTAGAGGCCAACTCGCCAGGAATGTTGTCAAATATTACCGCCGAGATGTTAGGTTGGGTTAGGTTAGGTTATATTACGTTATTGATGTGTATGAAGTCCCCACGGAGACGTAGAGGCCAACTCGCCAGGAATGTTGTCGAATATTACCGCCGATATGATAGGTTGGGCTACGTTAGGTTATATTACGTTATTGATGTATATAAAGGTCCCACGGAAACATAGAGGTCAACAAGCCAGGAATGTTGTCAAATATTACCGCCGATATGTTATGTTGGTTTAGGTTAGGTTAAGTTACGTTATTGATGTATATGAAGGTCCCACGGAGAGATAGAGGCCAACTCGCCAGGAATGTTGTCAAATATTAGTGCCGAGATGTTAGGTTGGGTTAGGTTAGGTAATATTACGTTATTGATGTATATGAAGGTCCGACGGTGACGTAGAGGCCAACTCGCCAGGAATGTTGTCAAATATTACCGCCGATGTATTAGGTTGGGTTAGGTTATGTTATATTACGTTATTGATGCATATGAAGGCCCCACGGAGACGTAGAGGCCAACTCGCCGGGAATGTTGTCAAATATTACCGCCGAGATGTTAGGTTGGGTTATGTTAGGTTATATTACGTTATTGATATATATAAAGGTCCCACGGAAACGTAGAGGCCAACTCGCCAGGAATGTTGTCAAATATTACCTCCGAGACGTTATATTGGTTTAGGTTACGTTATATTACGTTATTGATGTATATAAAAGCCCCACGGAGACGTAGAGGCCAACTCGCCAGGAATGTTGTCAAATATTAGTGCCGAGAGATTGCGTTGGGTTAGGTTAGGTTATATTACGTTACTGATGTATATAAAGGCCCCGCGGAGACGTAGAGGCCAACCCGCCAGGAATGTTGTCAAATAATAGCTCCGAAAGGTTAGGTTGTGTTATTTTAGGTTATATTACGTTATTGATATATGTGAAGGTCCCACGGACACGTAGATGCGAACTCGCCAGGAATGTTGTCACATAATAGCGCCGAGTGGTTAGGTTGGGTTATATTAGGTTATATTACGTTATTGATGGATATGAAGGTCCCACGGTGACGTAGAGGCCAACTCGCCGGGAATGTTGTCAAATATTACCGCCGAGATGTTAGGTTGGGTTAGGTTAGGTTATATTACGTTATTGACGTATATAAAGGTCCCACGGAAACATTGAGGCCAACAATCCAGGAATGTTGTCAAATGTTACAGCCGAGATGATACGTTGGGGTATTTTAGGTTAAATTACGTTATTGATGTATATAAAAGTCCCACGGAGACGTAGAGGCCAACTCGACAGGAATGTTGTAAAATATTACCGCCGAGATGTTCCGTTCGGTTAGGCTAGGTTAAATTACGTTATTGATGTATATAAAAGTCCCACGGAGACGTAGATGCCAACTCGCCAGGAATATTGTCATATAATAGCGCCGAGTGGTTAGGTTGGGTTATATTAGGTTATATTACGTTATTGATGGATATGAAGGTGTCACAGAGGTGTAGAGGCCAACTCGCCAGGAATGTTGTCAAATATTACCGCCGAGATGTTAGGTTTGGTTATGTTTGGTTATATTACGTTATTGATATATATAAAGGTCCCACGGAAACGTAGAGGCCAACTCGCCAGGAATGTTGTCAAATATTACCTCCGAGACGTTATATTGGTTTAGGTTACGTTATATTACGTTATTGATGTATATAAAAGCCCCACGGAGACGTAGAGGCCAACTCGCCAGGAATGTTGTCAAATATTAGTGCCGAGAGATTACGTTGGTTTAGGTTAGGTTATATTACGTTATTGATATATATAAAGGTCCCACGGAAACGTAGAGGCCAACTCGCCAGGAATGTTGTCAAATATTACCTCCGAGACGTTATATTGGTTTAGGTTACGTTATATTACGTTATTGATGTATATAAAAGCCCCACGGAGACGTAGAGGCCAACTCGCCAGGAATGTTGTCAAATATTAGTGCCGAGAGATTGCGTTGGTTTAGGTTAGGTTATATTACGTTATTGATGTATATAAAGGCCCCGCGGAGACGTAGAGGCCAACCCGCCAGGAATGTTGTCAAATAATAGCTCCGAAAGGTTAGGTTGTGTTATTTTAGGTTATATTACGTTATTGATATATGTGAAGGTCCCACGGACACGTAGATGCGAACTCGCCAGGAATGTTGTCACATAATAGCGCCGAGTGGTTAGGTTGGGTTATATTAGGTTATATTACGTTATTGATGGATATGAAGGTCCCACGGTGACGTAGAGGCCAACTCGCCAGGAATGTTGTCAAATATTACCGCCGATGTATTAGGTTGGGTTAGGTTAGGTTATATTACGTTATTGATGCATATGAAGGCCCCACGGAGACGTAGAGGCCAACTCGCCGGGAATGTTGTCAAATATTACCGCCGAGATGTTAGGTTGGGTTAGGTTAGGTTATATTACGTTATTGATGTATATAAAGGTCCCACGGAAACATAGAGGCCAACGATCCAGGAATGTTGTCAAATGTTACAGCCGAGATGATACGTTGGGGTATTTTAGGTTAAATTACGTTATTGATGTATATAAAAGTCCCACGGAGACGTAGAGGCCAACTCGACAGGAATGTTGTAAAATATTACCGTCGAGATGTTCCGTTCGGTTAGGCTAGGTTAAATTACGTTATTGATGTATATAAAAGTCCCACGGAGACTTAGAGGCCAACTCGCCAGGAATATTGTCATATAATAGCGCCGAGTGGTTAGGTTGGGTTATATTAGGTTATATTACGTTATTGATGGATATGAAGGTGTCACAGAGGTGTAGAGGCCAACTCGCCAGGAATGTTGTCAAATATTACCGCCGAGATGTTTGGTTTGGTTATATTAGGTTATATTACGTTATTGATATATATAAAGGTCCCACGGAAACGTAGAATCCAACTCGACAGGAATGTTTTCAAATATTACAGCCGAGATGATAGGTTGGCTTAGGTTAGGTTATATTACGTTATTGATGTATATGAAGGCCCCACGGAGACGTAGAGGCCAACTGGCCAGGAATGTTGTCAAATATTAGTGCCGAGAGATTGGGTTGGGTTAGGTTAGGTTATATTACGTTATTGATTTATATAAAGGCCCCGCGGAGACGTAGAGGCCAACCCGCCAGGAATGTTGTCAAATATTACCTCCGAGACGTTATATTGGTTTAGGTTACGTTATATTACGTTATTGATGTATATAAAAGCCCCACGGAGACGTAGAGGCCAACTCGCCAGGAATGTTGTCAAATATTAGTGCCGAGAGATTGCGTTGGGTTAGGTTAGGTTATATTACGTTATTGATGTATATAAAGGCCCCGCGGAGACGTAGAGGCCAACCCGCCAGGAATGTTGTCAAATAATAGCTCCGAAAGGTTAGGTTGTGTTATTTTAGGTTATATTACGTTATTGATATATGTGAAGGTCCCACGGACACGTAGATGCGAACTCGCCAGGAATGTTGTCACATAATAGCGCCGAGTGGTTAGGTTGGGTTATATTAGGTTATATTACGTTATTGATGGATATGAAGGTCCCACGGTGACGTAGAGGCCAACTCGCCAGGAATGTTGTCAAATATTACCGCCGATGTATTAGGTTGGGTTAGGTTAGGTTATATTACGTTATTGATGCATATGAAGGCCCCACGGAGACGTAGAGGCCAACTCGCCGGGAATGTTGTCAAATATTACCGCCGAGATGTTAGGTTGGGTTAGGTTAGGTTATATTACGTTATTGATGTATATAAAGGTCCCACGGAAACATTGAGGCCAACAATCCAGGAATGTTGTCAAATGTTACAGCCGAGATGATACGTTGGGGTATTTTAGGTTAAATTACGTTATTGATGTATATAAAAGTCCCACGGAGACGTAGAGGCCAACTCGACAGGAATGTTGTAAAATATTACCGCCGAGATGTTCCGTTCGGTTAGGCTAGGTTAAATTACGTTATTGATGTATATAAAAGTCCCACGGAGACGTAGAGGCCAACTCGCCAGGAATATTGTCATATAATAGCGCCGAGTGGTTAGGTTGGGTTATATTAGGTTATATTACGTTATTGATGGATATGAAGGTGTCACAGAGGTGTAGAGGCCAACTCGCCAGGAATGTTGTCAAATATTACCGCCGAGATGTTAGGTTTGGTTATGTTAGGTTATATTACGTTATTGATATATATAAAGGTCCCACGGAGACGTAGAATCCAACTCGACAGGAATGTTTTCAAATATTACCGCCGAGATGATAGGTTGGCTTAGGTTAGGTTATATTACGTTATTGATGTATATGAAGGCCCCACGGAGACGTAGAGGCCAACTCGCCAGGAATGTTGTCAAATATTACCGCCGAGATGTTAGGTTGTGTTATATTACGTTATTGATGTATATAAAATTCCCACCGAGACGTAGAGGCCAACACGCCAGGAATGTTGTCAAATATTACCTCCGAGACGTTATATTGGTTTAGGTTACGTTATATTACGTTATTGATGTATATAAAAGCCCCACGGAGACGTAGAGGCCAACTCGCCAGGAATGTTGTCAAATATTAGTGCCGAGTGATTGCGTTGGGTTAGGTTAGGTTATATTACGTTATTGATGTATATAAAGGCCCCGCGGAGACGTAGAGGCCAACCCGCCAGGAATGTTGTCAAATAATAGCGCCGAAAGGTTAGGTTGTGTTAGTTTAGGTTATATTACGTTATTGATATATGTGAAGGTCCCACGGACACGTAGATGCGAACTCGCCAGGAATGTTGTCACATAATAGCGCCGAGTGGTTAGGTTGGGTTATATTAGGTTTTATTACGTTATTGATGGATATGAAGGTCCCACGGTGACGTAGAGGCCAACTCGCCAGGAATGTTGTCACATAATAGCGCCGAATGGATAGGTCGGGTTATATTAGGTTATATTACGTTATTGATGGATATGAAGGACTCACGGAGACGTAGAGGCCAACTCGCCAGGAATGTTGTCAAATATTACCGCCGAGATGATAGGTTGGGTTAGGTTAGGTTATATTACGTTATTGATGTATATGAAGGCCCCACGGAGACGTAGAGGCCAACTCGCCAGGAATGATGTCAAATATTACCGCCGAGATGTTAGGTTGGGTTAGGTTAGGTTATATTACGTTATTGATGTATATAAAGGTCCCACGGAAAAATAGAGGTCAACAAGCCAGGAATGTTGTCAAATATTACCGCCGATATGTTATGTTGGTTTAGGTTAGGTTAAGTTACGTTATTGACGTATATGAAGGTCCCACGGAGAGGTAGAGGCCAACTCGCCAGGAATGTTGTCAAATATTAGTGCCGAGATGTTAGGTTGGGTTAGGTTAGGTAATATTACGTTATTGATGTATATGAAGGTCCCACGGTGACGTAGAGGCCAACTCGCCAGGAATGTTGTCAAATATTACCGCCGATGTATTAGGTTGGGTTAGGTTAGGTTATATTACGTTATTGATGCATATGAAGGCCCCACGGAGACGTAGAGGCCAACTCGCCGGGAATGTTGTCAAATATTACCGCCGAGATGTTAGGTTGGGTTAGGTTAGGTTATATTACGTTATTGATGTATATAAAGGTCCCACGGAAACATAGAGGCCAACAATCCAGGAATGTTGTCAAATGTTACAGCCGAGATGATACGTTGGGGTATTTTAAGTTAAATTACGTTATTGATGTATATAAAAGTCCCACGGAGACGTAGAGGCCAACTCGCCAGGAATGTTGTCAAATATTACCGCCGATATGATAGGTTGGGCTAGGTTAGGTTATATTACGTTATTGATGTATATAAAGGTCCCACGGAAACATAGAGGCCAACAAGCCAGGAATGTTGTCAAATATTACCGCCGAGATGTTACGTTGGTTTAGGTTAGGTTAAATTACGTTATTGATGTATATGAAGGTCCCACGGAGAGGTAGAGGCCAACTCGCCAGGAATGTTGTAAAATATTAGTACCGAGATATTAGGTTGTGTTAGGTTAGGTTATATTACGTTATTGATATATATAAAGGTCCCACAGAAACGTAGAGGCCAACTCGCCAGGAATGTTGTCAAATATTACCTCCGAGACGTTATATTGGTTTAGGTTACGTTATATTACGTTATTGATGTATATAAAAGCCCCACGGAGACGTAGAGGCCAACTCGCCAGGAATGTTGTCAAATATTAGTGCCGAGAGATTGCGTTGGGTTAGGTTAGGTTATATTACGTTATTGATGTATATAAAGGCCCCGCGGAGACGTAGAGGCCAACCCGCCAGGAATGTTGTCAAATAATAGCTCCGAAAGGTTAGGTTGTGTTATTTTAGGTTATATTACGTTATTGATATATGTGAAGGTCCCACGGACACGTAGATGCGAACTCGCCAGGAATGTTGTCACATAATAGCGCCGAGTGGTTAGGTTGGGTTATATTAGGTTATATTACGTTATTGATGGATATGAAGGTCCCACGGTGACGTAGAGGCCAACTCGCCAGGAATGTTGTCAAATATTACCGCCGATGTATTAGGTTGGGTTAGGTTAGGTTATATTACGTTATTGATGCATATGAAGGCCCCACGGAGACGTAGAGGCCAACTCGCCGGGAATGATGTCAAATATTACCGCCGAGATGTTAGGTTGGGTTAGGTTAGGTTATATTACGTTATTGATATATATAAAGGTCCCACGGAGACGTAGAGGCCAACTCGCCAGGAATGTTGTCAAATATTACCGCCGAGATGTTAGGTTGGGTTAGGTTAGGTTATATTACGTTATTGATGTATATAAAGGTCCCACGGAAACATAGAGGCCAACAATCCAGGAATGTTGTCAAATGTTACAGCCGAGATGATACGTTGGGTTATTTTAGGTTAAATTACGTTATTGATGTATATAAAAGTCCCACGGAGACGTAGAGGCCAACTCGACAGGAATGTTGTAAAATATTACCGCCGAGATGTTCCGTTGGGTTAGGCTAGGTTAAATTACGTTATTGATGTACATAAAAGTCCCACGGAGACGTAGAGGCCAACTCGCCAGGAATATTGTCATATAATAGCGCCGAGTGGTTAGGTTGGGTTATATTAGGTTATATTACGTTATTGATGGATATGAAGGTCTCACGGAGACATAGAGGCCAACTCGCCAGGAATGTTGTCAAATATTACCGCCGAGATGATAGGTTGGGTTAGGTTAGGTTATATTACGTTATTGATGTATATGAAGGCCCCACGGAGACGTAGAGGGCAACTCGCCAGGAATGTTGTCAAATATTACCGCCGAGATGTTAGGTTGTGTTATATTACGTTATTGATGTATATAAAATTCCCACCGAGACGTAGAGGCCAACACGCCAGGAATGTTGTCAAATATTACCTCCGAGACGTTATATTGGTTTAGGTTACGTTATATTACGTTATTGATGTATATAAAAGCCCCACGGAGACGTAGAGGCCAACTCGCCGGGAATGTTGTCAAATATTACCGCCGATGTGTTAGGTTGGGTTATATGAGGTTATATTACGTTATTGATGGATATGAAGGACTCACGGAGACGTAGAGGCCAACTCGCCAGGAATATTGTCATATAATAGCGCCGAGTGGTTAGGTTGGGTTATATTAGGTTATATTACGTTATTGATGGATATGAAGGTGTCACAGAGGTGTAGAGGCCAACTCGCCAGGAATGTTGTCAAATATTACCGCCGAGATGTTAGGTTTGGTTATGTTAGGTTATATTACGTTATTGATATATATAAAGGTCCCACGGAAACGTAGAGGCCAACTCGCCAGGAATGTTGTCAAATATTACCTCCGAGACGTTATATTGGTTTAGGTTACGTTATATTACGTTAGTGATGTATATAAAAGCCCCACGGAGACGTAGAGGCCAACTCGCCAGGAATGTTGTCAAATATTAGTGCCGAGAGATTGCGTTGGGTTAGGTTAGGTTATATTACGTTATTGATGTATATAAAGGCCCCGCGGAGACGTAGAGGCCAACCCGCCAGGAATGTTGTCAAATAATAGCTCCGAAAGGTTAGGTTGTGTTATTTTAGGTTATATTACGTTATTGATATATGTGAAGGTCCCACGGACACGTAGATGCGAACTCGCCAGGAATGTTGTCACATAATAGCGCCGAGTGGTTAGGTTGGGTTATATTAGGTTATATTACGTTATTGATGGATATGAAGGTCCCACGGTGACGTAGAGGCCAACTCGCCAGGAATGTTGTCAAATATTACCGCCGATGTATTAGGTTGGGTTAGGTTAGGTTATATTACGTTATTGATGCAAATGAAGGCCCCACGGAGACGTAGAGGCCAACTCGCCGGGAATGTTGTCAAATATTACCGCCGAGATGTTAGGTTGGGTTAGGTTAGGTTATATTACGTTATTGATGTGTATAAAGGTCCCACGGAAACATAGAGGCCAACAATCCAGGAATGTTGTCAAATGTTACAGCCGAGATGATACGTTGGGGTATTTTAGGTTAAATTACGTTATTGATGTATATAAAAGTCCCACGGAGACGTAGAGGCCAACTCGACAGGAATGTTGTAAAATATTACCGCCGAGATGTTCCGTTCGGTTAGGCTAGGTTAAATTACGTTATTGATGTATATAAAAGTCTCACGGAGACGTAGAGGCCAACTCGCCAGGAATATTGTCATATAATAGCGCCGAGTGGTTAGGTTGGGTTATATTAGGTTATATTACGTTATTGATGGATATGAAGGTGTCACAGAGGTGTAGAGGCCAACTCGCCAGGAATGTTGTCAAATATTACCGCCGAGATGTTAGGTTTGGTTATGTTAGGTTATATTACGTTATTGATATATATAAAGGTCCCACGGAGACGTAGAATCCAACTCGACAGGAATGTTTTCAAATATTACCGCCGAGATGATAGGTTGGCTTAGGTTAGGTTATATTACGTTATTGATGTATATGAAGGCCCCACGGAGACGTAGAGGCCAACTCGCCAGGAATGTTGTCAAATATTACCGCCGAGATGTTAGGTTGTGTTATATTACGTTATTGATGTATATAAAATTCCCACCGAGACGTAGAGGCCAACACGCCAGGAATGTTGTCAAATATTACCTCCGAGACGTTATATTGGTTTAGGTTACGTTATATTACGTTATTGATGTATATAAAAGCCCCACGGAGACGTAGAGGCCAACTCGCCAGGAATGTTGTCAAATATTAGTGCCGAGTGATTGCGTTGGGTTAGGTTAGGTTATATTACGTTATTGATGTATATAAAGGCCCCGCGGAGACGTAGAGGCCAACCCGCCAGGAATGTTGTCAAATAATAGCGCCGAAAGGTTAGGTTGTGTTAGTTTAGGTTATATTACGTTATTGATATATGTGAAGGTCCCACGGACACGTAGATGCGAACTCGCCAGGAATGTTGTCACATAATAGCGCCGAGTGGTTAGGTTGGGTTATATTAGGTTTTATTACGTTATTGATGGATATGAAGGTCCCACGGTGACGTAGAGGCCAACTCGCCAGGAATGTTGTCACATAATAGCGCCGAATGGATAGGTCGGGTTATATTAGGTTATATTACGTTATTGATGGATATGAAGGACTCACGGAGACGTAGAGGCCAACTCGCCAGGAATGTTGTCAAATATTACCGCCGAGATGATAGGTTGGGTTAGGTTAGGTTATATTACGTTATTGATGTATATGAAGGCCCCACGGAGACGTAGAGGCCAACTCGCCAGGAATGATGTCAAATATTACCGCCGAGATGTTAGGTTGGGTTAGGTTAGGTTATATTACGTTATTGATGTATATAAAGGTCCCACGGAAAAATAGAGGTCAACAAGCCAGGAATGTTGTCAAATATTACCGCCGATATGTTATGTTGGTTTAGGTTAGGTTAAGTTACGTTATTGATGTATATGAAGGTCCCACGGAGAGGTAGAGGCCAACTCGCCAGGAATGTTGTCAAATATTAGTGCCGAGATGTTAGGTTGGGTTAGGTTAGGTAATATTACGTTATTGATGTATATGAAGGTCCCACGGTGACGTAGAGGCCAACTCGCCAGGAATGTTGTCAAATATTACCGCCGATGTATTAGGTTGGGTTAGGTTAGGTTATATTACGTTATTGATGCATATGAAGGCCCCACGGAGACGTAGAGGCCAACTCGCCGGGAATGTTGTCAAATATTACCGCCGAGATGTTAGGTTGGGTTAGGTTAGGTTATATTACGTTATTGATGTATATAAAGGTCCCACGGAAACATAGAGGCCAACAATCCAGGAATGTTGTCAAATGTTACAGCCGAGATGATACGTTGGGGTATTTTAAGTTAAATTACGTTATTGATGTATATAAAAGTCCCACGGAGACGTAGAGGCCAACTCGCCAGGAATGTTGTCAAATATTACCGCCGATATGATAGGTTGGGCTAGGTTAGGTTATATTACGTTATTGATGTATATAAAGGTCCCACGGAAACATAGAGGCCAACAAGCCAGGAATGTTGTCAAATATTACCGCCGAGATGTTACGTTGGTTTAGGTTAGGTTAAATTACGTTATTGATGTATATGAAGGTCCCACGGAGAGGTAGAGGCCAACTCGCCAGGAATGTTGTAAAATATTAGTACCGAGATATTAGGTTGTGTTAGGTTAGGTTATATTACGTTATTGATATATATAAAGGTCCCACGGAAACGTAGAGGCCAACTCGCCAGGAATGTTGTCAAATATTACCTCCGAGACGTTATATTGGTTTAGGTTACGTTATATTACGTTATTGATGTATATAAAAGCCCCACGGAGACGTAGAGGCCAACTCGCCAGGAATGTTGTCAAATATTAGTGCCGAGAGATTGCGTTGGGTTAGGTTAGGTTATATTACGTTATTGATGTATATAAAGGCCCCGCGGAGACGTAGAGGCCAACCCGCCAGGAATGTTGTCAAATAATAGCTCCGAAAGGTTAGGTTGTGTTATTTTAGGTTATATTACGTTATTGATATATGTGAAGGTCCCACGGACACGTAGATGCGAACTCGCCAGGAATGTTGTCACATAATAGCGCCGAGTGGTTAGGTTGGGTTATATTAGGTTATATTACGTTATTGATGGATATGAAGGTCCCACGGTGACGTAGAGGCCAACTCGCCAGGAATGTTGTCAAATATTACCGCCGATGTATTAGGTTGGGTTAGGTTAGGTTATATTACGTTATTGATGCATATGAAGGCCCCACGGAGACGTAGAGGCCAACTCGCCGGGAATGATGTCAAATATTACCGCCGAGATGTTAGGTTGGGTTAGGTTAGGTTATATTACGTTATTGATATATATAAAGGTCCCACGGAGACGTAGAGGCCAACTCGCCAGGAATGTTGTCAAATATTACCGCCGAGATGTTAGGTTGGGTTAGGTTAGGTTATATTACGTTATTGATGTATATAAAGGTCCCACGGAAACATAGAGGCCAACAATCCAGGAATGTTGTCAAATGTTACAGCCGAGATGATACGTTGGGGTATTTTAGGTTAAATTACGTTATTGATGTATATAAAAGTCCCACGGAGACGTAGAGGCCAACTCGACAGGAATGTTGTAAAATATTACCGCCGAGATGTTCCGTTGGGTTAGGCTAGGTTAAATTACGTTATTGATGTACATAAAAGTCCCACGGAGACGTAGAGGCCAACTCGCCAGGAATATTGTCATATAATAGCGCCGAGTGGTTAGGTTGGGTTATATTAGGTTATATTACGTTATTGATGGATATGAAGGTCTCACGGAGACATAGAGGCCAACTCGCCAGGAATGTTGTCAAATATTACCGCCGAGATGATAGGTTGGGTTAGGTTAGGTTATATTACGTTATTGATGTATATGAAGGCCCCACGGAGACGTAGAGGGCAACTCGCCAGGAATGTTGTCAAATATTACCGCCGAGATGTTAGGTTGTGTTATATTACGTTATTGATGTATATAAAATTCCCACCGAGACGTAGAGGCCAACACGCCAGGAATGTTGTCAAATATTACCTCCGAGACGTTATATTGGTTTAGGTTACGTTATATTACGTTATTGATGTATATAAAAGCCCCACGGAGACGTAGAGGCCAACTCGCCGGGAATGTTGTCAAATATTACCGCCGATGTGTTAGGTTGGGTTATATGAGGTTATATTACGTTATTGATGGATATGAAGGACTCACGGAGACGTAGAGGCCAACTCGCCAGGAATGTTGTCAAATATTACCGCCGAGATGTTAGGTTGGGTAAGGTTAGGTTATATTACGTTATTGATATATATAAAGGTCCCACGGAGACGTAGAGGCCAACTCGCCAGGAATGTTGTCAAATATTACCGCCGAGATGTTAGGTTGGGTTAGGTTAGGTTATATTACGTTATTAATGTATATAAAGGTCCCACGGAAACATAGAGGCCAACAATGCAGGAATGTTGTCAAATGTTACAGCCGAGATGATACGTTGGTTTAGGTTAGGTTAAATTACGTTATTGATGTATATGAAGGTCCCACGGAGAGGTAGAGGCCAACTCGCCAGGAATGTTGTCAAATATCAGTGCCGAGATGTTAGGTTGGGTTATTTTACGTTATTGATGTATATAAAATTCCCACCGAGACGTAGAGGCCAACACGCCAGGAATGGTGTCAAATATTACCTCCGAGACGTTATATTGGTTTAGGTTACGTTATATTACGTTATTGATGTATATAAAAGCCCCACGGAGACGTAGAGGCCAACTCGCCAGGAATGTTGTCAAATATTAGTGCCGAGTGATTGCGTTGGGTTAGGTTAGGTTATATTACGTTATTGATGTATATAAAGGCCCCGCGGAGACGTAGAGGCCAACCCGCCAGGAATGTTGTCAAATAATAGCGCCGAAAGGTTAGGTTGTGTTAGTTTAGGTTATACTACGTTATTGATATATGTGAAGGTCCCACGGACACGTAGATGCGAACTCGCCAGGAATGTTGTCACATAATAGCGCCGAGTGGTTAGGTTGGGTTATATTATGTTTTATTACGTTATTGATGGATATGAAGGTCCCACGGTGACGTAGAGGCCAACTCGCCAGGAATGTTGTCACATAATAGCGCCGAATGGATAGGTCGGGTTATATTAGGTTATATTACGTTATTGATGGATATGAAGGACTCACGGAGACGTAGAGGCCAACTCGCCAGGAATGTTGTCAAATATTACCGCCGAGATGATAGGTTGGGTTAGGTTAGGTTATATTACGTTATTGATATATATGAAGGCCCCACGGAGACGTAGAGGCCAACTCGCCAGCAATGTTGTCAAATATTACCGCCGAGATGTTAGGTTGGGTTAGGTTAGGTTATATTACGTTATTGATGTGTATGAAGTCCCCACGGAGACGTAGAGGCCAACTCGCCATGAATGTTGTCACATAATAGCGCCGAGTGGTTAGGTCGGCTTATATTAGGTTATATTACGTTATTGATGGATATGAAGGTCTCACGGAGACGTAGAGGCCAACTCGCCAGGAATGTTGTCAAATATTACCGCCGAGATGATAGGTTGGGTTAGGTTAGGTTATATTACGTTATTTATGTATATGAAGGCCCCACGGAGACGTAGAGGCCAACTGGACAGGAATGTTGTCAAATATTAGTGCCGAGAGATTGGGTTGGGTTAGGTTAGGTTATATTACGTTATTGATGTGTATAAAGGCCCCGCGGAGACGTAGAGGCCAACCCGAAGGAATGTTGTCAAATTTTAGTGCCGAGAGGTTGGGTTGGGTTAGGTTCGGTTATACTACGTTATTGATGTATATGAAGGCCGCACGGAGACGTAGAGGCCAACTCGCCAGGAATGTTGTCAAATATTACCGCCGATATGATAGGTTGGGCTAGGTTAGGTTATATTACGTTATTGATGTATATAAAGGTCCCACGGAAACATAGAGGCCAACAAGCCAGGAATGTTGTCAAATATTACCGCCGAGATGTTACGTTGGTTTAGGTTAGGTTAAATTACGTTATTGATGTATATGAAGGTCCCACGGAAACCATGAGGCCAATAAGCCAGGAATGTTGTCAAATATTACCGCTGTGATGTGAGATTGGGTTAGGTTAGGTTATATTACGTTATTGACGTATATAAATGCCCCACGGAGACGTAGAACCCAACCCGCCAGGAATGTTGTCAAATAATAGCGCTGAAAGGTTAGGTTGGGTTAGTTTAGCTTATATTACGTTATTGATATATGTGAAGGTCCCACGGAGACGTAGAGGCCAACTCGCCAGGAATGTTGTCACATAATAGCGCCGAGTGGATAGGTCGGCTTATATTAGGTTATATTACCTTATTGATGGATATGAAGGTCTCACGGAGACGTAGAGGCCAACTCGCCAGGAATGTTGTCAAATATTACCGCCGAGATGATAGGTTGGGTTAGGTTAGGTCATATTACGTTATTGATGTATATGAAGGTCCCACGGAGACGTAGAGGCCAACTCGCCAGGAATGTTGTCAAATATCAGTGCCGAGATGTTAGGTTGGGTTAGGTTAGGTTATATTACGTTATTGATGTATATAAAATTCCTACGGAGACGTAGAGGCCAACTTGCCAGGAATGTTGTCAAATATTACCGCCGAGATCTTAGGTTGGGTTAGGTCAGGTTATATTACGTTATTGACGTATATAAAAGTCCCACGGAGACGTAGAGGCCAACTCGCCAGGAATGTTGTCAAATATTACCGCCGATGTGTTAGGTTGGGTTATATTAGGTTATATTACGTTATTGATGGATATGAAGGTCTCACGGAGACGTAGAGGCCAACTCGCAAAGAATGTTGTCAAATATTACCGCCGATATAATAGGTTGGGCTATGTTAGGTTATATGACGTTATTGATGTATATAAAGGTCCCACGGAAACATAGAGGCCAATAAGCCCGGAATGTTGTCAAATATTACCGCCGAGATGTTAGGTTGGGTAAGGTTAGGTTATATTACGTTATTGATATATATAAAGGTCCCACGGAGACGTAGAGGCCAACTCGCCAGGAATGTTGTCAAATATTACCGCCGAGATGTTAGGTTGGGTTAGGTTAGGTTATATTACGTTATTAATGTATATAAAGGTCCCACGGAAACATAGAGGCCAACAATGCAGGAATGTTGTCAAATGTTACAGCCGAGATGATACGTTGGTTTAGGTTAGGTTAAATTACGTTATTGATGTATATGAAGGTCCCACGGAGAGGTAGAGGCCAACTCGCCAGGAATGTTGTCAAATATCAGTGCCGAGATGTTAGGTTGGGTTATTTTACGTTATTGATGTATATAAAATTCCCACCGAGACGTAGAGGCCAACACGCCAGGAATGTTGTCAAATATTACCTCCGAGACGTTATATTGGTTTAGGTTACGTTATATTACGTTATTGATGTATATAAAAGCCCCACGGAGACGTAGAGGCCAACTCGCCAGGAATGTTGTCAAATATTAGTGCCGAGTGATTGCGTTGGGTTAGGTTAGGTTATATTACGTTATTGATGTATATAAAGGCCCCGCGGAGACGTAGAGGCCAACCCGCCAGGAATGTTGTCAAATAATAGCGCCGAAAGGTTAGGTTGTGTTAGTTTAGGTTATATTACGTTATTGATATATGTGAAGGTCCCACGGACACGTAGATGCGAACTCGCCAGGAATGTTGTCACATAATAGCGCCGAGTGGTTAGGTTGGATTATATTATGTTTTATTACGTTATTGATGGATATGAAGGTCCCACGGTGACGTAGAGGCCAACTCGCCAGGAATGTTGTCACATAATAGCGCCGAATGGATAGGTCGGGTTATATTAGGTTATATTACGTTATTGATGGATATGAAGGACTCACGGAGACGTAGAGGCCAACTCGCCAGGAATGTTGTCAAATATTACCGCCGAGATGATAGGTTGGGTTAGGTTAGGTTATATTACGTTATTGATATATATGAAGGCCCCACGGAGACGTAGAGGCCAACTCGCCAGGAATGTTGTCAAATATTACCGCCGAGATGTTAGGTTGGGTTAGGTTAGGTTATATTACGTTATTGATGTGTATGAAGTCCCCACGGAGACGTAGAGGCCAACTCGCAAGGAATGTTGTCAAATATTACCGCCGATATGATAGGTTGGGCTAGGTTAGGTTATATTACGTTATTGATGTATATAAAGGTCCCACGGAAACATAGAGGTCAACAAGCCAGGAATGTTGTCAAATATTACCGCCGATATGTTATGTTGGTTTAGGTTAGGTTAAGTTACGTTATTGATGTATATGAAGGTCCCACGGAGAGGTAGAGGCCAACTCGCCAGGAATGTTGTCAAATATTAGTGCCGAGATGTTAGGTTGGGTTAGGTTAGGTAATATTACGTTATTGATGTATATGAAGGTCCCACGGTGACGTAGAGGCCAACTCGCCAGGAATGTTGTCAAATATTACCGCCGATGTATTAGGTTGGGTTAGGTTAGGTTATATTACGTTATTGATGCATATGAAGGCCCCACGGAGACGTAGAGGCCAACTCGCCGGGAATGTTGTCAAATATTACCGCCGATGTGTTAGGTTGGGTTATATTAGGTTATATTACGTTATTGATGGATATGAAGGACTCACGGAGACGTAGAGGCCAACTCGCCAGGAATGTTGTCAAATATTACCGCCGAGATGTTAGGTTGGGTAAGGTTAGGTTATATTACGTTATTGATGTATATGAAGGCCCCACGGAGACGTAGAGGCCAACTGGCCAGGAATGTTGTCAAATATTACCGCCGAGATGATAGGTTGGGTTAGGTTAGATTATATTACGTTATTGATGTATATGAAGGTCGCACGGAGAGGTAGAGGCTAACTCGCCAGGAATGTTGTCAAATATTAGTGCCGAGATGTTAGGTTGGGTTAGGTTAGGTAATATTACGTTATTGATGTATATGAAGGTCTCACGGAGACGTAGAGGCCAACTCGCAAGGAATGTTGTCAAATATTACCGCCGATATAATAGGTTGGGCTATGTTAGGTTATATGACGTTATTGATGTATATAAAGGTCCCACGGAAACATAGAGGCCAATAAGCCCGGAATGTTGTCAAATATTACCGCCGAGATGTTACGTTGGTTTAGGTTAGGTTAAATTACGTTATTGATGTATATAAAAGTCCCACGGAGACGTAGAGGCCAACTCGCCAGGAGTGTGGTCAAATATTACCGCCGATATGATAGGTTGGGTTAGGTTACGTTATATTTCGTTATTGATGTATATGAAGGTCTCACGGTGAAGTAGAGGCCAACTCGACAGGAATGTTGTCAAATATTAGTGCCGACATGTTAGTTTGGGTTAGGATACGTTAAATTACGTTATTGATGTATGTAAAAGTCCCACGGAGACGTAGAGGCCAACCCGCTAGGAATGTTGGCAAATAATAGCGCCGAAAGGTTAGGTTGGGTTAGTTTAGGTTATATTACGTTATTGATATATGTGAAGGTCCCACGGAGACGTAGAGGCCAACTCGCCAGGAATGTTGTTACATAATAGCGCCGAGTGGTTAGGTCGGGTTATATTAGGTTATATTACGTTATTGATGGATATGAAGGTGTCACGGAGACGTAGAGGCCAACTCGCCAGGAATGTTATCAAATATTACCGCCGATATGATAGGTTGGTTTAGGTTAGGTTAAATTACGTTATTGATGTATATGAAGGTCCCACGGAGAGGTAGAGGCCAACTCGCCAGGAATGTTGTCAAATATTAGTGCCGAGATGTTAGGTTGGGTTAGGTTAGGTAATATTAAGTTATTGATGTATATGAAGGTCCCACGGTGACGTAGAGGCCAACTCGCCAGGAATGTTGTCAAATATTACCGCCGATGTATTAGGTTGGGTTAGGTTAGGTTATATTACGTTATTGATGTTTATGAAGGCCCCACGGAGACGTAGAGGCCAACTCGCCAGGAATGTTGTCAAATATTACCGCCGAGATGTTACGTTGGGTTAGGCTAGGTTAAATTACGTTATTGATGTATATAAAAGTCCCACGGAGACGTAGAGGCCAACTCACCAGGAATGTTGTCAAATATTGGTACCGAGATGTTAGGTTGGGTTAGGTTAGGTTATATTACGCTATTGATGTATATAAAAGTCCCACGAAAACGTAGAGGCCAACTCGCCAGGAATGTTGTCACATAATAGCGCCGAGTGGTTAGGTCGGCTTATATTAGGTTATATTACGTTATTGATGGATATGAAGGTCTCACGGAGACGTAGATGCCAACTCGCCAGGAATGTTGTCAAATATTACCGCCGAGATGATAGGTTGGGTTAGGTTAGGTTATATTACGTTATTTATGTATATGAAGGCCCCACGGAGACGTAGAGGCCAACTGGACAGGAATGTTGTCAAATATTAGTGCCGAGAGATTGGGTTGGGTTAGGTTAGGTTATATTACGTTATTGATGTGTATAAAGGCCCCGCGGAGACGTAGAAGCCAACCCGAAGGAATGTTGTCAAATTTTAGTGCCGAGAGGTTGGGTTGGGTTAGGTTAGGTTATACTACGTTATTGATGTATATGAAGGCCGCACGGAGACGTAGAGGCCAACTCGCCAGGAATGTTGTCAAATATTACCGCCGATATGATAGTTTGGGCTAGGTTAGGTTATATTACGTTATTGATGTATATAAAGGTCCCACGGAAACAGAGGCCAACAAGCCAGGAATGTTGTCAAATATTACCGCCGAGATGTTACGTTGGTTTAGGTTAGGTTAAATTACGTTATTGATGTATATGAAGGTCCCACGGAAACCATGAGGCCAATAAGCCAGGAATGTTGTCAAATATTACCGCTGTGATGTGAGATTGGGTTAGGTTAGGTTATATTACGTTATTGACGTATATAAATGTCCCACGGAGACGTAGAGGCCAACCCGCCAGGAATGTTGTCAAATAATAGCGCTGAAAGGTTAGGTTGCGTTAGGTTAGGTTATATTACGCTATTGATGTATATAAAAGTCCCACGAAAACGTAGAGGCCAACTCGCCATGAATGTTGTCACATAATAGCGCCGAGTGGTTAGGTCGGCTTATATTAGGTTATATTACGTTATTGATGGATATGAAGGTCTCACGGAGACGTAGAGGCCAACTCGCCAGGAATGTTGTCAAATATTACCGCCGAGATGATAGGTTGGGTTAGGTTAGGTTATATTACGTTATTTATGTATATGAAGGCCCCACGGAGACGTAGAGGCCAACTGGACAGGAATGTTGTCAAATATTAGTGCCGAGAGATTGGGTTGGGTTAGGTTAGGTTATATTACGTTATTGATGTGTATAAAGGCCCCGCGGAGACGTAGAGGCCAACCCGAAGGAATGTTGTCAAATTTTAGTGCCGAGAGGTTGGGTTGGGTTAGGTTCGGTTATACTACGTTATTGATGTATATGAAGGCCGCACGGAGACGTAGAGGCCAACTCGCCAGGAATGTTGTCAAATATTACCGCCGATATGATAGGTTGGGCTAGGTTAGGTTATATTACGTTATTGATGTATATAAAGGTCCCACGGAAACATAGAGGCCAACAAGCCAGGAATGTTGTCAAATATTACCGCCGAGATGTTACGTTGGTTTAGGTTAGGTTAAATTACGTTATTGATGTATATGAAGGTCCCACGGAAACCATGAGGCCAATAAGCCAGGAATGTTGTCAAATATTACCGCTGTGATGTGAGATTGGGTTAGGTTAGGTTATATTACGTTATTGACGTATATAAATGCCCCACGGAGACGTAGAGGCCAACCCGCCATTAATGTTGTCAAATAATAGCGCTGAAAGGTTAGGTTGGGTTAGTTTAGCTTATATTACGTTATTGATATATGTGAAGGTCCCACGGAGACGTAGAGGCCAACTCGCCAGGAATGTTGTCACATAATAGCGCCGAGTGGATAGGTCGGCTTATATTAGGTTATATTACCTTATTGATGGATATGAAGGTCTCACGGAGACGTAGAGGCCAACTCGCCAGGAATGTTGTCAAATATTACCGCCGAGATGATAGGTTGGGTTAGGTTAGGTCATATTACGTTATTGATGTATATGAAGGTCCCACGGAGACGTAGAGGCCAACTCGCCAGGAATGTTGTCAAATATCAGTGCCGAGATGTTAGGTTGGGTTAGGTTAGGTTATATTACGTTATTGATGTATATAAAATTCCTACGGAGACGTAGAGGCCAACTTGCCAGGAATGTTGTCAAATATTACCGCCGAGATCTTAGGTTGGGTTAGGTCAGGTTATATTACGTTATTGACGTATATAAAAGTCCCACGGAGACGTAGAGGCCAACTCGCCAGGAATGTTGTCAAATATTACCGCCGATGTGTTAGGTTGGGTTATATTAGGTTATATTACGTTATTGATGGATATGAAGGTCTCACGGAGACGTAGAGGCCAACTCGCAAAGAATGTTGTCAAATATTACCGCCGATATAATAGGTTGGGCTATGTTAGGTTATATGACGTTATTGATGTATATAAAGGTCCCACGGAAACATAGAGGCCAATAAGCCCGGAATGTTGTCAAATATTACCGCCGAGATGTTACGTTGGTTTAGGTTAGGTTAAATTACGTTATTGATGTATATAAAAGTCCCACGGAGACGTAGAGGCCAACTCGCCAGGAGTGTGGTCAAATATTACCGCCGATATGATAGGTTGGGTTAGGTTACGTTATATTTCGTTATTGATGTATATGAAGGTCTCACGGTGAAGTAGAGGCCAACTCGACAGGAATGTTGTCAAATATTAGTGCCGACATGTTAGTTTGGGTTAGGATACATTAAATTACGTTATTGATGTATATAAAAGTCCCACGGAGACGTAGAGGCCAACCCGCTAGGAATGTTGGCAAATAATAGCGCCGAAAGGTTAGGTTGGGTTAGTTTAGCTTATATTACGTTATTGATATATGTGAAGGTCCCACGGAGACGTAGAGGCCAACTCGCCAGGAATGTTGTTACATAATAGCGCCGAGTGGTTAGGTCGGGTTACATTAGGTTATATTACGTTATTGATGGATATGAAGGTCTCACGGAGACGTAGAGGCCAACTCGCCAGGAATGTTGTCAAATATTACCGCCGAGATGATAGGTTGGGTTAGGTTAGGTCATATTACGTTATTGATGTATATGAAGGTCCCACGGAGACGTAGAGGCCAACACGCCAGGAATGTTGTCAAATATCAGTGCCGAGATGTTAGGTTGGGTTAGGTTAGGTTATATTACGTTATTGATATATATAAAATTCCCACGGAGACGTAGAGGCCAACTTGCCAGGAATGTTGTCAAATATTACCGCCGAGATCTTAGGTTGGGTTAGGTCAGGTTATATTACGTTATTGACGTATATAAAAGTCCCACGGAGACGTAGAGGCCAACCCGCCAGGAATGTTGTCAAATAATAGCGCTGAAAGGTTAGGTCGGGTTATATTAGGTTATATTACGTTATTGATGGATATGAAGGTGTCACGGAGACGTAGAGGCCAACTCGCCAGGAATGTTGTCAAATATTACCGCCGAGATGATAGGTTGGGTTAGGTTAGGTTATATTACGTTATTGATATATGTGAAGGTCCCACGGAGACGTAGAGGCCAACTCGCCAGGAATGTTGTCACATAATAGCGCCGAGTGGATAGGTCGGCTTATATTAGGTTATATTACGTTATTGATGGATATGAAGGTCTCACGGAGACGTAGAGGCCAACTCGCCAGGAATGTTGTCAAATATTACCGCCGAGATGATAGGTTGGGTTAGGTTAGGTCATATTACGTTATTGATGTATATGAAGGTCCCACGGAGACGTAGAGGCCAACACGCCAGGAATGTTGTCAAATATCAGTGCCGAGATGTTAGGTTGGGTTAGGTTAGGTTATATTACGTTATTGATATATATAAAATTCCCACGGAGACGTAGAGGCCAACTTGCCAGGAATGTTGTCAAATATTACCGCCGAGATCTTAGGTTGGGTTAGGTCAGGTTATATTACGTTATTGACGTATATAAAAGTCCCACGGAGACGTAGAGGCCAACCCGCCAGGAATGTTGTCAAATAATAGCGCTGAAAGGTTAGGTCGGGTTATATTAGGTTATATTACGTTATTGATGGATATGAAGGTGTCACGGAGACGTAGAGGCCAACTCGCCAGGAATGTTGTCAAATATTACCGCCGAGATGATAGGTTGGGTTAGGTTAGGTTATATTACGTTATTGACGTATATAAAAGTCCCACGGAGACGTAGAGGCCAACCCGCCAGGAATGTTGTCAAATAATAGCGCTGAAAGGTTAGGTCGGGTTATATTAGGTTATATTACGTTATTGATGGATATGAAGGTGTCACGGAGACGTAGAGGCCAACAAGCCAGGAATGTTGTCAAATATTACCGCCGAGATGTTACGTTGGTTTAGGTTAGGTTAAATTACGTTATTGATGTATATGAAGGTCCCACGGAAACCATGAGGCCAATAAGCCAGGAATGTTGTCAAATATTACCGCTGTGATGTGAGATTGGGTTAGGTTAGGTTATATTACGTTATTGACGTATATAAATGTCCCACGGAGACGTAGAGGCCAACCCGCCAGGAATGTTGTCAAATAATAGCGCTGAAAGGTTAGGTTGCGTTAGGTTAGGTTATATTACGCTATTGATGTATATAAAAGTCCCACGAAAACGTAGAGGCCAACTCGCCATGAATGTTGTCACATAATAGCGCCGAGTGGTTAGGTCGGCTTATATTAGGTTATATTACGTTATTGATGGATATGAAGGTCTCACGGAGACGTAGAGGCCAACTCGCCAGGAATGTTGTCAAATATTACCGCCGAGATGATAGGTTGGGTTAGGTTAGGTTATATTACGTTATTTATGTATATGAAGGCCCCACGGAGACGTAGAGGCCAACTGGACAGGAATGTTGTCAAATATTAGTGCCGAGAGATTGGGTTGGGTTAGGTTAGGTTATATTACGTTATTGATGTGTATAAAGGCCCCGCGGAGACGTAGAGGCCAACCCGAAGGAATGTTGTCAAATTTTAGTGCCGAGAGGTTGGGTTGGGTTAGGTTCGGTTATACTACGTTATTGATGTATATGAAGGCCGCACGGAGACGTAGAGGCCAACTCGCCAGGAATGTTGTCAAATATTACCGCCGATATGATAGGTTGGGCTAGGTTAGGTTATATTACGTTATTGATGTATATAAAGGTCCCACGGAAACATAGAGGCCAACAAGCCAGGAATGTTGTCAAATATTACCGCCGAGATGTTACGTTGGTTTAGGTTAGGTTAAATTACGTTATTGATGTATATGAAGGTCCCACGGAAACCATGAGGCCAATAAGCCAGGAATGTTGTCAAATATTACCGCTGTGATGTGAGATTGGGTTAGGTTAGGTTATATTACGTTATTGACGTATATAAATGCCCCACGGAGACGTAGAGGCCAACCCGCCAGGAATGTTGTCAAATAATAGCGCTGAAAGGTTAGGTTGGGTTAGTTTAGCTTATATTACGTTATTGATATATGTGAAGGTCCCACGGAGACGTAGAGGCCAACTCGCCAGGAATGTTGTCACATAATAGCGCCGAGTGGATAGGTCGGCTTATATTAGGTTATATTACCTTATTGATGGATATGAAGGTCTCACGGAGACGTAGAGGCCAACTCGCCAGGAATGTTGTCAAATATTACCGCCGAGATGATAGGTTGGGTTAGGTTAGGTCATATTACGTTATTGATGTATATGAAGGTCCCACGGAGACGTAGAGGCCAACTCGCCAGGAATGTTGTCAAATATCAGTGCCGAGATGTTAGGTTGGGTTAGGTTAGGTTATATTACGTTATGGATATATATAAAATTCCCACGGAGACGTAGAGGCCAACTTGCCAGGAATGTTGTCAAATATTACCGCCGAGATCTTAGGTTGGGTTAGGTCAGGTTATATTACGTTATTGACGTATATAAAAGTCCCACGGAGACGTAGAGGCCAACCCGCCAGGAATGTTGTCAAATAATAGCGCTGAAAGGTTAGGTCGGGTTATATTAGGTTATATTACGTTATTGATGGATATGAAGGTGTCACGGAGACGTAGAGGCCAACTCGCCAGGAATGTTGTCAAATATTACCGCCGAGATGATAGGTTGGGTTAGGTTAGGTTATATTACGTTATTGACGTATATAAAAGTCCCACGGAGACGTAGAGGCCAACCCGCCAGGAATGTTGTCAAATAATAGCGCTGAAAGGTTAGGTCGGGTTATATTAGGTTATATTACGTTATTGATGGATATGAAGGTGTCACGGAGACGTAGAGGCCAACAAGCCAGGAATGTTGTCAAATATTACCGCCGAGATGTTACGTTGGTTTAGGTTAGGTTAAATTACGTTATTGATGTATATGAAGGTCCCACGGAGACGTAGAGGCCAACTCACCAGGAATGTTGTCAAATATTAGTGCCGAGCTGTTAGGTTGGGTTAGGTTAGGTTATATTACGCTATTGATGTATATAAAAGTCCCACGCAAACGTAGAGGCCAACTCGCCAGGAATGTTGTCACATAATAGCGCCGAGTGGTTAGGTCGGCTTATATTAGGTTATATTACGTTATTGATGGATATGAAGTTCTCACGGAGACGTAGAGGCCAACTCGCCAGGAATGTTGTCAAATATTACCGCCGATGTGTTAGGTTGGGTTATATTAGGTTATATTACGTTATTGATGGATATGAAGGTCTCACGGAGACGTAGAGGCCAACTCGCCAGCAATGTTATCAAATATTACCGCCGAGATGTTAGGTTGGGTTAGGTTAGGTTATATTACGCTGTTGATGTATATAAAAGTCCCACGGTGACGTAGAGGCCAACTCGACAGGAATGTTGTCAAATATTAGTGCCGAGAGGTTGGGTTGGGTTAGGTTAGGTTATATTATGTTATTGATGTATATAAAGGCCCCACGGAGACGTAGAGGCCAACCCGCCAGGAATGTTGGCAAATAATAGCGCCGAAAGGTTAGGTTGGGTTAGTTTAGGTTATATTACGTTATTGATATATGTGAAGTCCCACGGAGACGTAGAGGCCAACTCGCCAGGAATGTTGTCACATAATAGCGCCGAGTGGTTAGGTCGGGTTATATTAGGTTATATTACGTTATTGATGGATATGAAGGTCTCACGGAGACGTAGAGGCCAACTCGCCAGGAATGTTGTCAAATATTACCGCCGAGATGTTAGGTTGGGTAAGGTTAGGTTATATTACGTTGTTGATGTATATGAAGGCCCCACGGAGACGTAGAGGCCAACTGATCAGGAATGTTGTCAAATATTACCGCCGAGATGTTACGTTGGGTTAGGCTAGGTTAAATTACGTTATTGATGTATATAAAAGTCCCACGGAGACGTAGAGGCCAACTCACCAGGAATGTTGTCAAATATTGGTACCGAGATGTTAGGTTGGGTTAGGTTAGGTTATATTACGCTATTGATGTATATAAAAGTCCCACGAAAACGTAGAGGCCAACTCGCCAGGAATGTTGTCACATAATAGCGCCGAGTGGTTAGGTCGGCTTATATTAGGTTATATTACGTTATTGATGGATATGAAGGTCTCACGGAGACGTAGAGGCCAACTCGCCAGGAATGTTGTCAAATATTACCGCCGAGATGATAGGTTGGGTTAGGTTAGGTTATATTACGTTATTTATGTATATGAAGGCCCCACGGAGACGTAGAGGCCAACTGGACAGGAATGTTGTCAAATATTAGTGCCGAGAGATTGGGTTGGGTTAGGTTAGGTTATATTACGTTATTGATGTGTATAAAGGCCCCGCGGAGACGTAGAGGCCAACCCGAAGGAATGTTGTCAAATTTTAGTGCCGAGAGGTTGGGTTGGGTTAGGTTAGGTTATACTACGTTATTGATGTATATGAAGGCCGCACGGAGACGTAGAGGCCAACTCGCCAGGAATGTTGTCAAATATTACCGCCGATATGATAGGTTGGGCTAGGTTAGGTTATATTACGTTATTGATGTATATAAAGGTCCCACGGAAACATAGAGGCCAACAAGCCAGGAATGTTGTCAAATATTACCGCCGAGATGTTACGTTGGTTTAGGTTAGGTTAAATTACGTTATTGATGTATATGAAGGTCCCACGGAAACCATGAGGCCAATAAGCCAGGAATGTTGTCAAATATTACCGCTGTGATGTGAGATTGGGTTAGGTTAGGTTATATTACGTTATTGACGTATATAAATGCCCCACGGAGACGCAGAGGCCAACCCGCCAGGAATGTTGTCAAATAATAGCGCTGAAAGGTTAGGTTGGGTTAGTTTAGCTTATATTACGTTATTGATATATGTGAAGGTCCCACGGAGACGTAGAGGCCAACTCGCCAGGAATGTTGTCACATAATAGCGCCGAGTGGATAGGTCGGCTTATATTAGGTTATATTACGTTATTGATGGATATGAAGGTCTCACGGAGACGTAGAGGCCAACTCGCCAGGAATGTTGTCAAATATTACCGCCGAGATGATAGGTTGGGTTAGGTTATGTCATATTACGTTATTGATGTATATGAAGGTCCCACGGAGACGTAGAGGCCAACTCGCCAGGAATGTTGTCAAATATCAGTGCCGAGATGTTAGGTTGGGTTAGGTTAGGTTATATTACGTTATTGATGTATATAAAATTCCTACGGAGACGTAGAGGCCAACTTGCCAGGAATGTTGTCAAATATTACCGCCGAGATCTTAGGTTGGGTTAGGTCAGGTTATATTACGTTATTGACGTATATAAAAGACCCACGGAGACGTAGAGGCCAACTCGCCAGGAATGTTGTCAAATATTACCGCCGATGTGTTAGGTTGGGTTATATTAGGTTATATTACGTTATTGATGGATATGAAGGTCTCACGGAGACGTAGAGGCCAACTCGCCAGGAATGTTGTCAAATATTACCGCCGAGATGTTAGGTTGGGTAAGGTTAGGTTATATTACGTTATTGATGTATATGAAGGCCCCACGGAGACGTAGAGGCCAACTGGCCAGGAATGTTGTCAAATATTACCGCCGAGATGATAGGTTGGGTTAGGTTAGATTATATTACGTTATTGATGTATATGAAGGTCGCACGGAGAGGTAGAGGCTAACTCGCCAGGAATGTGGTCAAATATTACCGCCGATATGATAGGTTGGGTTAGGTTACGTTATATTTCGTTATTGATGTATATGAAGGTCTCACGGTGAAGTAGAGGCCAACTCGACAGGAATGTTGTCAAATATTAGTGCCGACATGTTAGTTTGGGTTAGGATACATTAAATTACGTTATTGATGTATATAAAAGTCCCACGGAGACGTAGAGGCCAACCCGCTAGGAATGTTGGCAAATAATAGCGCCGAAAGGTTAGGTTGGGTTAGTTTAGGTTATATTACGTTATTGATATATGTGAACGTCCCACGGAGACGTAGAGGCCAACTCGCCAGGAATGTTGTTACATAATAGCGCCGAGTGGTTAGGTCGGGTTATATTAGGTTATATTACGTTATTGATGGATATGAAGGTGTCACGGAGACGTAGAGGCCAACTCGCCAGGAATGTTATCAAATATTACCGCCGATATGATAGGTTGGTTTAGGTTAGGTTAAATTACGTTATTGATGTATATGAAGGTCCCACGGAGAGGTAGAGGCCAACTCGCCAGGAATGTTGTCAAATATTAGTGCCGAGATGTTAGGTTGGGTTAGGTTAGGTAATATTAAGTTATTGATGTATATGAAGGTCCCACGGTGACGTAGAGGCCAACTCGCCAGGAATGTTGTCAAATATTACCGCCGATGTATTAGGTTGGGTTAGGTTAGGTTATATTACGTTATTGATGTTTATGAAGGCCCCACGGAGACGTAGAGGCCAACTCGCCAGGAATGTTGTCAAATATTACCGCCGAGATGTTACGTTGGGTTAGGCTAGGTTAAATTACGTTATTGATGTATATAAAAGTCCCACGGAGACGTAGAGGCCAACTCACCAGGAATGTTGTCAAATATTGGTACCGAGATGTTAGGTTGGGTTAGGTTAGGTTATATTACGCTATTGATGTATATAAAAGTCCCACGAAAACGTAGAGGCCAACTCGCCAGGAATGTTGTTACATAATAGCGCCGAGTGGTTAGGTCGGCTAATATTAGGTTATATTACGTTATTGATGGATATGAGGGTCTCACGGAGACGTAGAGGCCAACTCGCCAGGAATGTTGTCAAATATTACCGCCGAGATGATAGGTTGGGTTAGGTTAGGTTATATTACGTTATTTATGTATATGAAGGCCCCACGGAGACGTAGAGGCCAACTGGACAGGAATGTTGTCAAATATTAGTGCCGAGAGATTGGGTTGGGTTAGGTTAGGTTATATTACGTTATTGATGTGTATAAAGGCCCCGCGGAGACGTAGAGGCCAACCCGAAGGAATGTTGTCAAATTTTAGTGCCGAGAGGTTGGGTTGGGTTAGGTTAGGTTATACTACGTTATTGATGTATATGAAGGCCGCACGGAGACGTAGAGGCCAACTCGCCAGGAATGTTGTCAAATATTACCGCCGATATGATAGGTTGAGCTAGGTTAGGTTATATTACGTTATTGATGTATATAAAGGTCCCACGGAAACATAGAGGCCAACAAGCCAGGAATGTTGTCAAATATTACCGCCGAGATGTTACGTTGGTTTAGGTTAGGTTAAATTACGTTATTGATGTATATGAAGGTCCCACGGAAACCATGAGGCCAATAAGCCAGGAATGTTGTCAAATATTACCGCTGTGATGTGAGATTGGGTTAGGTTAGGTTATATTACGTTATTGACGTATATAAATGTCCCACGGAGACGTAGAGGCCAACCCGCCAGGAATGTTGTCAAATAATAGCGCTGAAAGGTTAGGTTGGGTTAGTTTAGCTTATATTACGTTATTGATATATGTGAAGGTCCCACGGAGACGTAGAGGCCAACTCGCCAGGAATGTTGTCACATAATGGCGCCGAGTGGATAGGTCGGCTTATATTAGGTTATATTACGTTATTGATGGATATGAAGGTCTCACGGAGACGTAGAGGCCAACTCGCCAGGAATGTTGTCAAATATTACCGCCGAGATGATAGGTTGGGTTAGGTTAGGTCATATTACGTTATTGATGTATATGAAGGTCCCACGGAGACGTAGAGGCCAACTCGCCAGGAATGTTGTCAAATATCAGTGCCGAGATGTTAGGTTGGGTTAGGTTAGGTTATATTACGTTATTGATGTATATAAAATTCCCACGGAGACGTAGAGGCCAACTTGCCAGGAATGTTGTCAAATATTACCGCCGAGATCTTAGGTTGGGTTAGGTCAGGTTATATTACGTTATTGACGTATATAAAAGTCCCACGGAGACGTAGAGGCCAACCCGCCAGGAATGTTGTCAAATAATAGCGCTGAAAGGTTAGGTCGGGTTATATTAGGTTATATTACGTTATTGATGGATATGAAGGTGTCACGGAGACGTAGAGGCCAACTCGCCAGGAATGTTGTCAAATATTACCGCCGAGATGATAGGTTGGGTTAGGTTAGGTTATATTACGTTATTGACGTATATAAAAGTCCCACGGAGACGTAGAGGCCAACCCGCCAGGAATGTTGTCAAATAATAGGGCTGAAAGGTTAGGTCGGGTTATATTAGGTTATATTACGTTATTGATGGATATGAAGGTCTCACGGAGACGTAGAGGCCAACTCGCCAGGAATGTTGTCAAATATTACCGCCGAGATGATAGGTTGGGTTAGGTTAGGTTATATTACGTTATTTATGTATATGTTGGCCCCACGGAGACGTAGAGGCCAACTGGACAGGAATGTTGTCAAATATTAGTGCCGAGAGATTGGGTTGGGTTAGGTTAGGTTATATTACGTTATTGATGTGTATAAAGGCCCCGCGGAGACGTAGAGGCCAACCCGAAGGAATGTTGTCAAATTTTAGTGCCGAGAGGTTGGGTTGGGTTAGGTTCGGTTATACTACGTTATTGATGTATATGAAGGCCGCACGGAGACGTAGAGGCCAACTCGCCAGGAATGTTGTCAAATATTACCGCCGATATGATAGGTTGGGCTAGGTTAGGTTATATTACGTTATTGATGTATATAAAGGTCCCACGGAAACATAGAGGCCAACAAGCCAGGAATGTTGTCAAATATTACCGCCGAGATGTTACGTTGGTTTAGGTTAGGTTAAATTACGTTATTGATGTATATGAAGGTCCCACGGAAACCATGAGGCCAATAAGCCAGGAATGTTGTCAAATATTACCGCTGTGATGTGAGATTGGGCTAGGTTAGGTTATATTACGTTATTGACGTATATAAATGCCCCACGGAGACGTAGAGGCCAACCCGCCAGGAATGTTGTCAAATAATAGCGCTGAAAGGTTAGGTTGGGTTAGTTTAGCTTATATTACGTTATTGATATATGTGAAGGTCCCACGGAGACGTAGAGGCCAACTCGCCAGGAATGTTGTCACATAATAGCGCCGAGTGGATAGGTCGGCTTATATTAGGTTATATTACGTTATTGATGGATATGAAGGTCTCACGGAGACGTAGAGGCCATCTCGCCAGGAATGTTGTCAAATATTACCGCCGAGATGATAGGTTGGGTTAGGTTAGGTCATATTACGTTATTGATGTATATGAAGGTCCCACGGAGACGTAGAGGCCAACTCGCCAGGAATGTTGTCAAATATCAGTGCCGAGATGTTAGGTTGGGTTAGGTTAGGTTATATTACGTTATTGATGTATATAAAATTCCTACGGAGACGTAGAGGCCAACTTGCCAGGAATGTTGTCAAATATTACCGCCGAGATCTTAGGTTGGGTTAGGTCAGGTTATATTACGTTATTGACGTATATAAAAGTCCCACGGAGACGTAGAGGCCAACCCGCCAGGAATGTTGTCAAATAATAGCGCTGAAAGGTTAGGTCGGGTTATATTAGGTTATATTACGTTATTGATGGATATGAAGGTGTCACGGAGACGTAGAGGCCAACTCGCCAGGAATGTTGTCAAATATTACCGCCGAGATGATAGGTTGGGTTAGGTTAGGTTATATTACGTTATTGACGTATATAAAAGTCCCACGGAGACGTAGAGGCCAACCCGCCAGGAATGTTGTCAAATAATAGCGCTGAAAGGTTAGGTCGGGTTATATTAGGTTATATTACGTTATTGATGGATATGAAGGTGTCACGGAGACGTAGAGGCCAACAAGCCAGGAATGTTGTCAAATATTACCGCCGAGATGATAGGTTGGGTTAGGTTAGGTTATATTACGTTATTGACGTATATAAAAGTCCCACGGAGACGTAGAGGCCAACCCGCCAGGAATGTTGTCAAATAATAGCGCTGAAAGGTTAGGTCGGGTTATATTAGGTTATATTACGTTATTGATGGATATGAAGGTGTCACGGAGACGTAGAGGCCAACAAGCCAGGAATGTTGTCAAATATTACCGCCGAGATGTTACGTTGGTTTAGGTTAGGTTAAATTACGTTATTGATGTATATGAAGGTCCCACGGAGACGTAGAGGCCAACTCACCAGGAATGTTGTCAAATATTAGTGCCGAGCTGTTAGGTTGGGTTAGGTTAGGTTATATTACGCTATTGATGTATATAAAAGTCCCACGCAAACGTAGAGGCCAACTCGCCAGGAATGTTGTCACATAATAGCGCCGAGTGGTTAGGTCGGCTTATATTAGGTTATATTACGTTATTAATGGATATGAAGTTCTCACGGAGACGTAGAGGCCAACTCGCCAGGAATGTTGTCAAATATTACCGCCGATGTGTTAGGTTGGGTTATATTAGGTTATATTACGTTATTGATGGATATGAAGGTCTCACGGAGACGTAGAGGCCAACTCGCCAGGAATGTTGTCAAATATTACCGCCGAGATGTTAGGTTGGGTTAGGTTAGGTTATATTACGCTGTTGATGTATATAAAAGTCCCACGGTGACGTAGAGGCCAACTCGACAGGAATGTTGTCAAATATTAGTGCCGAGAGGTTGGGTTGGGTTAGGTTAGGTTATATTATGTTATTGATGTATATAAAGGCCCCACGGAGACGTAGAGGCCAACCCGCCAGGAATGTTGGCAAATAATAGCGCCGAAAGGTTAGGTTGGGTTAGTTTAGGTTATATTACGTTATTGATATATGTGAAGTCCCACGGAGACGTAGAGGCCAACTCGCCAGGAATGTTGTCACATAATAGCGCCGAGTGGTTAGGTCGGGTTATATTAGGTTATATTACGTTATTGATGGATATGAAGGTCTCACGGGGACGTAGAGGCCAACTCGCCAGGAATGTTGTCAAATATTACCGCCGAGATGTTAGGTTGGGTAAGGTTAGGTTATATTACGTTATTGATGTATATGAAGGCCCCACGGAGACGTAGAGGCCAACTGGCCAGGAATGTTGTCAAATATTACCGCCGAGATGTTACGTTGGGTTAGGCTAGGTTAAATTACGTTATTGATGTATATAAAAGTCCCACGGAGACGTAGAGGCCAACTCACCAGGAATGTTGTCAAATATTGGTACCGAGATGTTAGGTTGGGTTAGGTTAGGTTATATTACGCTATTGATGTATATAAAAGTCCCACGAAAACGTAGAGGCCAACTCGCCAGGAATGTTGTCACATAATAGCGCCGAGTGGTTAGGTCGGCTTATATTAGGTTATATTACGTTATTGATGGATATGAAGGTCTCACGGAGACGTAGAGGCCAACTCGCCAGGAATGTTGTCAAATATTACCGCCTAGATGATAGGTTGGGTTAGGTTAGGTTATATTACGTTATTTATGTATATGAAGGCCCCACGGAGACGTAGAGGCCAACTGGACAGGAATGTTGTCAAATATTAGTGCCGAGAGATTGGGTTGGGTTAGGTTAGGTTATATTACGTTATTGATGTGTATAAAGGCCCCGCGGAGACGTAGAGGCCAACCCGAAGGAATGTTGTCAAATTTTAGTGCCGAGAGGTTGGGTTGGGTTAGGTTAGTTTATACTACGTTATTGATGTATATGAAGGCCGCACGGAGACGTAGAGGCCAACTCGCCAGGAATGTTGTCAAATATTACCGCCGATATGATAGGTTGGGCTAGGTTAGGTTATATTACGTTATTGATGTATATAAAGGTCCCACGGAAACATAGAGGCCAACAAGCCAGGAATGTTGTCAAATATTACCGCCGAGATGTTACGTTGGTTTAGGTTAGGTTAAATTACGTTATTGATGTATATGAAGGTCCCACGGAAACCATGAGGCCAATAAGCCAGGAATGTTGTCAAATATTACCGCTGTGATGTGAGATTGGGTTAGGTTAGGTTATATTACGTTATTGACGTATATAAATGTCCCACGGAGACGTAGAGGCCAACCCGCCAGGAATGTTGTCAAATAATAGCGCTGAAAGGTTAGGTTGGGTTAGTTTAGCTTATATTACGTTATTGATATATGTGAAGGTCCCACGGAGACGTAGAGGCCAACTCGCCAGGAATGTTGTCACATAATAGCGCCGAGTGGATAGGTCGGCTTATATTAGGTTATATTACGTTATTGATGGATATGAAGGTCTCACGGAGACGTAGAGGCCAACTCGCCAGGAATGTTGTCAAATATTACCGCCGAGATGATAGGTTGGGTTAGGTTAGGTCATATTACGTTATTGATGTATATGAAGGTCCCACGGAGACGTAGAGGCCAACTCGCCAGGAATGTTGTCAAATATCAGTGCCGAGATGTTAGGTTGGGTTAGGTTAGGTTATATTACGTTATTGATGTATATAAAATTCCCACGGAGACGTAGAGGCCAACTTGCCAGGAATGTTGTCAAATATTACCGCCGAGATCTTAGGTTGGGTTAGGTCAGGTTATATTACGTTATTGACGTATATAAAAGTCCCACGGAGACGTAGAGGCCAACCCGCCAGGAATGTTGTCAAATAATAGCGCTGAAAGGTTAGGTCGGGTTATATTAGGTTATATTACGTTATTGATGGATATGAAGGTGTCACGGAGACGTAGAGGCCAACTCGCCAGGAATGTTGTCAAATATTACGGCCGAGATGATAGGTTGGGTTAGGTTAGGTTATATTACGTTATTGACGTATATAAAAGTCCCACGGAGACGTAGAGGCCAACCCGCCAGGAATGTTGTCAAATAATAGCGCTGAAAGGTTAGGTCGGGTTATATTAGGTTATATTACGTTATTGATGGATATGAAGGTGTCACGGAGACGTAGAGGCCAACAAGCCAGGAATGTTGTCAAATATTACCGCCGAGATGATAGGTTGGGTTAGGTTAGGTTATATTACGTTATTGACGTATATAAAAGTCCCACGGAGACGTAGAGGCCAACCCGCCAGGAATGTTGTCAAATAATAGCGCTGAAAGGTTAGGTCGGGTTATATTAGGTTATATTACGTTATTGATGGATATGAAGGTGTCACGGAGACGTAGAGGCCAACAAGCCAGGAATGTTGTCAAATATTACCGCCGAGATGTTACGTTGGTTTAGGTTAGGTTAAATTACGTTATTGATGTATATGAAGGTCCCACGGAGACGTAGAGGCCAACTCACCAGGAATGTTGTCAAATATTAGTGCCGAGCTGTTAGGTTGGGTTAGGTTAGGTTATATTACGCTATTGATGTATATAAAAGTCCCACGCAGACGTAGAGGCCAACTCGCCAGGAATGTTGTCACATAATAGCGCCGAGTGGTTAGGTCGGCTTATATTAGGTTATATTACGTTATTGATGGATATGAAGTTCTCACGGAGACGTAGAGGCCAACTCGCCAGGAATGTTGTCAAATATTACCGCCGATGTGTTAGGTTGGGTTATATTAGGTTATATTACGTTATTGATGGATATGAAGGTCTCACGGAGACGTAGAGGCCAACTCGCCAGGAATGTTGTCAAATATTACCGCCGAGATGTTAGGTTGGGTTAGGTTAGGTTATATTACGCTGTTGATGTATATAAAAGTCCCACGGTGACGTAGAGGCCAACTCGACAGGAATGTTGTCAAATATTAGTGCCGAGAGGTTGGGTTGGGTTAGGTTAGGTTATATTATGTTATTGATGTATATAAAGGCCCCACGGAGACGTAGAGGCCAACCCGCCAGGAATGTTGGCAAATAATAGCGCCGAAAGGTTAGGTTGGGTTAGTTTAGGTTATATTACGTTATTGATATATGTGAAAGTCCCACGGAGACGTAGAGGCCAACTCGCCAGGAATGTTGTCACATAATAGCGCCGAGTGGTTAGGTCGGGTTATATTAGGTTATGTTACGTTATTGATGGATATGAAGGTCTCACGGAGACGTAGAGGCCAACTCGCCAGGAATGTTGTCAAATATTACCGCCGAGATGTTAGGTTGGGTAAGGTTAGGTTATATTACGTTATTGATGTATATGAAGGCCCCACGGAGACGTAGAGGCCAACTGGCCAGGAATGTTGTCAAATATTACCGCCGAGATGATAGGTTGGGTTAGGTTAGATTATATTACGTTATTGATGTATATGAAGGTCGCACGGAGAGGTAGAGGCTAACTCGCCAGGAATGTTGTCAAATATTAGTGCCGAGATGTTAGGTTGGGTTAGGTTAGGTAATATTACGTTATTGATGTATATGAAGGTCCCACGGAGACGTAGAGGCCAACTCGCAAGGAATGTTGTCAAATATTACCGCCGATATAATAGGTTGGGCTATGTTAGGTTATATGACGTTATTGATGTATACAAAGGTCCCACGGAAACATAGAGGCCAATAAGCCCGGAATGTTGTCAAATATTACCGCCGAGATGTTACGTTGGTTTAGGTTAGGTTAAATTACGTTATTGATGTATATGAAGGTCCCACGGAGACGTAGAGGCCAACTCACCAGGAATGTTGTCAAATATTAGTGCCGAGCTGTTAGGTTGGGTTAGGTTAGGTTATATTACGCTATTGATGTATATAAAAGTCCCACGCAGACGTAGAGGCCAACTCGCCAGGAATGTTGTCACATAATAGCGCCGAGTGGTTAGGTCGGCTTATATTAGGTTATATTACGTTATTGATGGATATGAAGTTCTCACGGAGACGTAGAGGCCAACTCGCCAGGAATGTTGTCAAATATTACCGCCGATGTGTTAGGTTGGGTTATATTAGGTTATATTACGTTATTGATGGATATGAAGGTCTCACGGAGACGTAGAGGCCAACTCGCCAGGAATGTTGTCAAATATTACCGCCGAGATGTTAGGTTGGGTTAGGTTAGGTTATATTACGCTGTTGATGTATATAAAAGTCCCACGGTGACGTAGAGGCCAACTCGACAGGAATGTTGTCAAATATTAGTGCCGAGAGGTTGGGTTGGGTTAGGTTAGGTTATATTATGTTATTGATGTATATAAAGGCCCCACGGAGACGTAGAGGCCAACCCGCCAGGAATGTTGGCAAATAATAGCGCCGAAAGGTTAGGTTGGGTTAGTTTAGGTTATATTACGTTATTGATATATGTGAAAGTCCCACGGAGACGTAGAGGCCAACTCGCCAGGAATGTTGTCACATAATAGCGCCGAGTGGTTAGGTCGGGTTATATTAGGTTATGTTACGTTATTGATGGATATGAAGGTCTCACGGAGACGTAGAGGCCAACTCGCCAGGAATGTTGTCAAATATTACCGCCGAGATGTTAGGTTGGGTAAGGTTAGGTTATATTACGTTATTGATGTATATGAAGGCCCCACGGAGACGTAGAGGCCAACTGGCCAGGAATGTTGTCAAATATTACCGCCGAGATGATAGGTTGGGTTAGGTTAGATTATATTACGTTATTGATGTATATGAAGGTCGCACGGAGAGGTAGAGGCTAACTCGCCAGGAATGTTGTCAAATATTAGTGCCGAGATGTTAGGTTGGGTTAGGTTAGGTAATATTACGTTATTGATGTATATGAAGGTCCCACGGAGACGTAGAGGCCAACTCGCAAGGAATGTTGTCAAATATTACCGCCGATATAATAGGTTGGGCTATGTTAGGTTATATGACGTTATTGATGTATATAAAGGTCCCACGGAAACATAGAGGCCAATAAGCCCGGAATGTTGTCAAATATTACCGCCGAGATGTTACGTTGGTTTAGGTTAGGTTAAATTACGTTATTGATGTATATAAAAGTCCCACGGAGACGTAGAGGCCAACTCGCCAGGAATGTTGTCAAATATTACCGCCGAGATGATAGGTTGGGTTAGGTTAGGTTATATTACGTTATTGACGTATATAAAAGTCCCACGGAGACGTAGAGGCCAACCCGCCAGGAATGTTGTCAAATAATAGCGCTGAAAGGTTAGGTCGGGTTATATTAGGTTATATTACGTTATTGATGGATATGAAGGTGTCACGGAGACGTAGAGGCCAACAAGCCAGGAATGTTGTCAAATATTACCGCCGAGATGTTACGTTGGTTTAGGTTAGGTTAAATTACGTTATTGATATATGTGAAGGTCCCACGGAGACGTAGAGGCCAACTCGCCAGGAATGTTGTTACATAATAGCGCCGAGTGGTTAGGTCGGGTTATATTAGGTTATATTACGTTATTGATGGATATGAAGGTGTCACGGAGACGTAGAGGCCAACTCGCCAGGAATGTTATCAAATATTACCGCCGATATGATAGGTTGGTTTAGGTTAGGTTAAATTACGTTATTGATGTATATGAAGGTCCCACGGAGAGGTAGAGGCCAACTCGCCAGGAATGTTGTCAAATATTAGTGCCGAGATGTTAGGTTGGGTTAGGTTAGGTAATATTAAGTTATTGATGTATATGAAGGTCCCACGGTGACGTAGAGGCCAACTCGCCAGGAATGTTGTCAAATATTACCGCCGATGTATTAGGTTGGGTTAGGTTAGGTTATATTACGTTATTGATGTTTATGAAGGCCCCACGGAGACGTAGAGGCCAACTCGCCAGGAATGTTGTCAAATATTACCGCCGAGATGTTACGTTGGGTTAGGCTAGGTTAAATTACGTTATTGATGTGTATAAAAGTCCCACGGAGACGTAGAGGCCAACTCACCAGGAATGTTGTCAAATATTGGTACCGGGATGTTAGGTTGGGTTAGGTTCGGTTATATTACGCTATTGATGTATATAAAAGTCCCACGAAAACGTAGAGGCCAACTCGCCAGGAATGTTGTCACATAATAGCGCCGAGTGGTTAGGTCGGCTTATATTAGGTTATATTACGTTATTGATGGATATGAAGGTCTCACGGAGACGTAGAGGCCAACTCGCCAGGAATGTTGTCAAATATTACCGCCGAGATGATAGGTTGGGTTAGGTTAGGTTATATTACGTTATTTATGTATATGAAGGCCCCACGGAGACGTAGAGGCCAACTCGCCAGGAATGTTGTCAAATATTACCGCCGAGTGGTTAGGTCGGCCTATATTAGGTTATATTACGTTATTGATGGATATGAAGGTGTCACGGAGACGTAGAGGCCAACTCGCCAGGAATGTTGTCAAATATTACCGCCGAGATGATAGGTTGGGTTAGGTTAGGTTATATTACGTTATTGACGTATATAAAAGTCCCACGGAGACGTAGAGGCCAACCCGCCAGGAATGTTGTCAAATAATAGCGCTGAAAGGTTAGGTCGGGTTATATTAGGTTATATTACGTTATTGATGGATATGAAGGTGTCACGGAGACGTAGAGGCCAACAAGCCAGGAATGTTGTCAAATATTACCGCCGAGATGATAGGTTGGGTTAGGTTAGGTTATATTACGTTATTGACGTATATAAAAGTCCCACGGAGACGTAGAGGCCAACCCGCCAGGAATGTTGTCAAATAATAGCGCTGAAAGGTTAGGTCGGGTTATATTAGGTTATATTACGTTATTGATGGATATGAAGGTGTCACGGAGACGTAGAGGCCAACAAGCCAGGAATGTTGTCAAATATTACCGCCGAGATGTTACGTTGGTTTAGGTTAGGTTAAATTACGTTATTGATGTATATGAAGGTCCCACGGAGACGTAGAGGCCAACTCACCAGGAATGTTGTCAAATATTAGTGCCGAGCTGTTAGGTTGGGTTAGGTTAGGTTATATTACGCTATTGATGTATATAAAAGTCCCACGCAGACGTAGAGGCCAACTCGCCAGGAATGTTGTCACATAATAGCGCCGAGTGGTTAGGTCGGCTTATATTAGGTTATATTACGTTATTGATGGATATGAAGTTCTCACGGCGACGTAGAGGCCAACTCGCCAGGAATGTTGTCAAATATTACCGCCGATGTGTTAGGTTGGGTTATATTAGGTTATATTACGTTATTGATGGATATGAAGGTCTCACGGAGACGTAGAGGCCAACTCGCCAGGAATGTTGTCAAATATTACCGCCGAGATGTTAGGTTGGGTTAGGTTAGGTTATATTACGCTGTTGATGTATATAAAAGTCCCACGGTGACGTAGAGGCCAACTCGACAGGTATGTTGTCAAATATTAGTGCCGAGAGGTTGGGTTGGGTTAGGTTAGGTTATATTATGTTATTGATGTATATAAAGGCCCCACGGAGACGTAGAGGCCAACCCGCCAGGAATGTTGGCAAATAATAGCGCCGAAAGGTTAGGTTGGGTTAGGTTAGGTTATATTACGCTATTGATGTATATAAAAGTCCCACGAAAACGTAGAGGCCAACTCGCCAGGAATGTTGTCACATAATAGCGCCGAGTGGTTAGGTCGGCTTATATTAGGTTATATTACGTTATTGATGGATATGAAGGTCTCACGGAGACGTAGAGGCCAACTCGCCAGGAATGTTGTCAAATATTACCGCCGAGATGATAGGTTGGGTTAGGTTAGGTTATATTACGTTATTTATGTATATGAAGGCCCCACGGAGACGTAGAGGCCAACTGGACAGGAATGTTGTCAAATATTAGTGCCGAGAGATTGGGTTGGGTTAGGTTAGGTTATATTACGTTATTGATGTGTATAAAGGCCCCGCGGAGACGTAGAGGCCAACCCGAAGGAATGTTGTCAAATTTTAGTGCCGAGAGGTTGGGTTGGGTTAGGTTAGTTTATACTACGTTATTGATGTATATGAAGGCCGCACGGAGACGTAGAGGCCAACTCGCCAGGAATGTTGTCAAATATTACCGCCGATATGATAGGTTGGGCTAGGTTAGGTTATATTACGTTATTGATGTATATAAAGGTCCCACGGAAACATAGAGGCCAACAAGCCAGGAATGTTGTCAAATATTACCGCTGAGATGTTACGTTGGTTTAGGTTAGGTTAAATTACGTTATTGATGTATATGAAGGTCCCACGGAAACCATGAGGCCAATAAGCCAGGAATGTTTTCAAATATTACCGCTGTGATGTGAGATTGGGTTAGGTTAGGTTATATTACATTATTGACGTATGTAAATGTCCCACGGAGACGTAGAGGCCAACCCGCCAGGAATGTTGTCAAATAATAGCGCTGAAAGGTTAGGTTGGGTTAGTTTAGCTTATATTACGTTATTGATATATGTGAAGGTCCCACGGAGACGTAGAGGCCAACTCGCCAGGAATGTTGTCACATAATAGCGCCGAGTGGATAGGTCGGCTTATATTAGGTTATATTACGTTATTGATGGATATTAAGGTCTCACGGAGACGTGGAGGCCAACTCGCCAGGAATGTTGTCAAATATTACCGCCGAGATGATAGGTTGGGTTAGGTTAGGTCATATTACGTTATTGATGTATATGAAGGTCCCACGGAGACGTAGAGGCCAACTCGCCAGGAATGTTGTCAAATATCAGTGCCGAGATGTTAGGTTGGGTTAGGGTCGGTTATATTACGTTATTGATGTATATAAAATTCCCACGGAGACGTAGAGGCCAACTTGCCAGGAATGTTGTCAAATATTACCGCCGAGATCTTAGGTTGGGTTAGGTCAGGTTATATTACGTTATTGACGTATATAAAAGTCCCACGGAGACGTAGAGGCCAACCCGCCAGGAATGTTGTCAAATAATAGCGCTGAAAGGTTAGGTCGGGTTATATTAGGTTATATTACGTTATTGATGGATATGAAGGTGTCACGGAGACGTAGAGGCCAACTCGCCAGGAATGTTGTCAAATATTACCGCCGAGATGATAGGTTGGGTTAGGTTAGGTTATATTACGTTATTGACGTATATAAAAGTCCCACGGAGACGTAGAGGGCAACCCGCCAGGAATGTTGTCAAATAATAGCGCTGAAAGGTTAGGTCGGGTTATATTAGGTTATATTACGTTATTGATGGATATGAAGGTGTCACGGAGACGTAGAGGCCAACAAGCCAGGAATGTTGTCAAATATTACCGCCGAGATGATAGGTTGGGTTAGGTTAGGTTATATTACGTTATTGACGTATATAAAAGTCCCACGGAGACGTAGAGGCCAACCCGCCAGGAATGTTGTCAAATAATAGCGCTGAAAGGTTAGGTCGGGTTATATTAGGTTATATTACGTTATTGATGGATATGAAGGTGTCACGGAGACGTAGAGGCCAACAAGCCAGGAATGTTGTCAAATATTACCGCCGAGATGTTACGTTGGTTTAGGTTAGGTTAAATTACGTTATTGATGTATATGAAGGTCCCACGGAGACGTAGAGGCCAACTCACCAGGAATGTTGTCAAATATTAGTGCCGAGCTGTTAGGTTGGGTTAGGTTAGGTTATATTACGCTATTGATGTATATAAAAGTCCCACGCAGACGTAGAGGCCAACTCGCCAGGAATGTTGTCACATAATAGCGCCGAGTGGTTAGGTCGGCTTATATTAGGTTATATTACGTTATTGATGGATATGAAGTTCTCACGGCGACGTAGAGGCCAACTCGCCAGGAATGTTGTCAAATATTACCGCCGATGTGTTAGGTTGGGTTATATTAGGTTATATTACGTTATTGATGGATATGAAGGTCTCACGGAGACGTAGAGGCCAACTCGCCAGGAATGTTGTCAAATATTACCGCCGAGATGTTAGGTTGGGTTAGGTTAGGTTATATTACGCTGTTGATGTATATAAAAGTCCCACGGTGACGTAGAGGCCAACTCGACAGGTATGTTGTCAAATATTAGTGCCGAGAGGTTGGGTTGGGTTAGGTTAGGTTATATTATGTTATTGATGTATATAAAGGCCCCACGGAGACGTAGAGGCCAACCCGCCAGGAATGTTGGCAAATAATAGCGCCGAAAGGTTAGGTTGGGTTAGTTTAGGTTATATTACGTTATTGATATATGTGAAAGTCCCACGGAGACGTAGAGGCCAACTCGCCAGGAATGTTGTCACATAATAGCGCCGAGTGGTTAGGTCGGGTTATATTAGGTTATGTTACGTTATTGATGGATATGAAGGTCTCACGGAGACGTAGAGGCCAACTCGCCAGGAATGTTGTCAAATATTACCGCCGAGATGTTAGGTTGGGTAAGGTTAGGTTATATTACGTTATTGATGTATATGAAGGCCCCACGGAGACGTAGAGGCCAACTGGCCAGGAATGTTGTCAAATATTACCGCCGAGATGATAGGTTGGGTTAGGTTAGATTATATTACGTTATTGATGTATATGAAGGTCGCACGGAGAGGTAGAGGCTAACTCGCCAGGAATGTTGTCAAATATTAGTGCCGAGATGTTAGGTTGGGTTAGGTTAGGTAATATTACGTTATTGATGTATATGAAGGTCCCACGGAGACGTAGAGGCCAACTCGCAAGGAATGTTGTCAAATATTACCGCCGATATAATAGGTTGGGCTATGTTAGGTTATATGACGTTATTGATGTATATAAAGGTCCCACGGAAACATAGAGGCCAATAAGCCCGGAATGTTGTCAAATATTACCGCCGAGATGTTACGTTGGTTTAGGTTAGGTTAAATTACGTTATTGATGTATATAAAAGTCCCACGGAGACGTAGAGGCCAACTCGCCAGGAGTGTGGTCAAATATTACCGCCGATATGATAGGTTGGGTTAGGTTACGTTATATTTCGTTATTGATGTATATGAAGGTCTCACGGTGAAGTAGAGGCCAACTCGACAGGAATGTTGTCAAATATTAGTGCCGACATGTTAGTTTGGTTTAGGATACGTTAAATTACGTTACTGATGTATATAAAAGTCCCACGGAGACGTAGAGGCCAACCCGCTAGGAATGTTGGCAAATAATAGCGCCGAAAGGTTAGGTGGGGTTAGTTTAGGTTATATTACGTTATTGATATATGTGAAGGTCCCACGGAGACGTAGAGGCCAACTCGCCAGGAATGTTGTCACATAATAGCGCCGAGTGGTTAGGTCGGGTTATATTAGGTTATATTACGTTATTGATGGATATGAAGGTGTCACGGAGACGTAGAGGCCAACAAGCCAGGAATGTTGTCAAATATTACCGCCGAGATGATAGGTTGGTTTAGGTTAGGTTAAATTACGTTATTGATGTATATGAAGGTCCCACGGAGAGGTAGAGGCCAACTCGCCAGGAATGTTGTCAAATATTAGTGCCGAGATGTTAGGTTGGGTTAGGTTAGGTAATATTAAGTTATTGATGTATATGAAGGTCCCACGGTGACGTAGAGGCCAACTCGCCAGGAATGTTGTCAAATATTACCGCCGATGTATTAGGTTGGGTTAGGTTAGGTTATATTACGTTATTGATGTTTATGAAGGCCCCACGGAGACGTAGAGGCCAACTCGCCAGGAATGTTGTCAAATATTACCGCCGAGATGTTACGTTGGGTTAGGCTAGGTTAAATTACGTTATTGATGTATATAAAAGTCCCACGGAGACGTAGAGGCCAACTCACCAGGAATGTTGTCAAATATTGGTACCGAGATGTTAGGTTGGGTTAGGTTAGGTTATATTACGCTATTGATGTATATAAAAGTCCCACGAAAACGTAGAGGCCAACTCGCCAGGAATGTTGTCACATAATAGCGCCGAGTGGTTAGGTCGGCTTATATTAGGTTATATTACTTTATTGATGGATATGAAGGTCTCACGGAGACGTAGAGGCCAACTCGCCAGGAATGTTGTCAAATATTACCGCCGAGATGATAGGTTGGGTTAGGTTAGGTTATATTACGTTATTTATGTATATGAAGGTCCCACGGAGACGTAGAGGCCAACTCGCCAGGAATGTTGTCACATAATAGCGCCGAGTGGTTAGGTCGGGTTATATTAGGTTATATTACGTTATTGATGGATATGAAGGTGTCACGGAGACGTAGAGGCCAACAAGCCAGGAATGTTGTCAAATATTACCGCCGAGATGATAGGTTGGTTTAGGTTAGGTTAAATTACGTTATTGATGTATATGAAGGTCCCACCGAGAGGTAGAGGCCAACTCGCCAGGAATGTTGTCAAATATTAGTGCCGAGATGTTAGGTCGGCTTATATTAGGTTATATTACTTTATTGATGGATATGAAGGTCTCACGGAGACGTAGAGGCCAACTCGCCAGGAATGTTGTCAAATATTACCGCCGAGATGATAGGTTGGGTTAGGTTAGGTTATATTACGTTATTTATGTATATGAAGGCCCCACGGAGACGCAGAGGCCAACTCGCCAGGAATGTTGTCAAATATTACCGCCGAGTGGTTAGGTCGGCTTATATTAGGTTATATTACGTTATTGATGGATATGAAGGTCTCACGGAGACGTAGAGGCCAACTCGCCAGGAATGTTGTCAAATATTACCGCCGAGATGATAGGTTGGGTTAGGTTAGGTCATATTACGTTATTGACGTATATGAAGGTCCCACGGAGACGTAGAGGCCAACTCGCCAGGAATGTTGTCAAATATCAGTGCCGAGATGTTAGGTTGGGTTAGGTTAGGTTATATTACGTTATTGATGTATATAAAATTCCCACGGAGACGTAGAGGCCAACTCGCCAGGAATGTTGTCAAATATTACCGCCGAGATCTTAGGTTGGTTTAGGTCAGGTTATATTACGTTATTGACGTATATAAAAGTCCCACGGAGACGTAGAGGCCAACCCGCCAGGAATGTTGTCAAATAATAGCGCTGAAAGGTTAGGTCGGGTTATATTAGGTTATATTACGTTATTGATGGATATGAAGGTGTCACGGAGACGTAGAGGCCAACTCGCCAGGAATGTTGTCAAATATTACCGCCGAGATGATAGGTTGGGTTAGGTTAGGTTATATTACGTTATTGACGTATATAAAAGTCCCACGGAGACGTAGAGGCCAACCCGCCAGGAATGTTGTCAAATAATAGCGCTGAAAGGTTAGGTCGGGTTATATTAGGTTATATTACGTTATTGATGGATATGAAGGTGTCACGGAGACGTAGAGGCCAACAAGCCAGGAATGTTGTCAAATATTACCGCCGAGATGATAGGTTGGGTTAGGTTAGGTTATATTACGTTATTGACGTATATAAAAGTCCCACGGAGACGTAGAGGCCAACCCGCCAGGAATGTTGTCAAATAATAGCGCTGAAAGGTTAGGTCGGGTTATATTAGGTTATATTACGTTATTGATGGATATGAAGGTGTCACGGAGACGTAGAGGCCAACAAGCCAGGAATGTTGTCAAATATTACCGCCGAGATGTTACGTTGGTTTAGGTTAGGTTAAATTACGTTATTGATGTATATGAAGGTCCCACGGAGAGGTAGAGGCCAACTCGCCAGGAATGTTGTCAAATATTAGTGCCGAGCTGTTAGGTTGGGTTAGGTTAGGTAATATTAAGTTATTGATGTATATGAAGGTCCCACGGTGACGTAGAGGCCAACTCGCCAGGAATGTTGTCAAATATTAGTGCCGAGATGTTAGGTTGGGTTAGGTTAGGTAATATTAAGTTATTGATGTATATGAAGGTCCCACGGTGACGTAGAGGCCAACTCGCCAGGAATGTTGTCAAATATTACCGCCGATGTATTAGGTTGGGTTAGGTTAGGTTATATTACGTTATTGATGTTTATGAAGGCCCCACGGAGACGTAGAGGCCAACTCGCCAGGAATGTTGTCAAATATTACCGCCGAGATGTTACGTTGGGTTAGGCTAGGTTAAATTACGTTATTGATGTATATAAAAGTCCCACGGAGACGTAGAGGCCAACTCACCAGGAATGTTGTCAAATATTGGTACCGAGATGTTAGGTTGGGTTAGGTTAGGTTATATTACGCTATTGATGTATATAAAAGTCCCACGAAAACGTAGAGGCCAACTCGCCAGGAATGTTGTCACATAATAGCGCTGAGTGGTTAGGTCGGCTTATATTAGGTTATATTACTTTATTGATGGATATGAAGGTCTCACGGAGACGTAGAGGCCAACTCGCCAGGAATGTTGTCAAATATTACCGCCGAGATGATAGGTTGGGTTAGGTTAGGTTATATTACGTTATTTATGTATATGAAGGCCCCACGGAGACGTAGAGGCCAACTCGCCAGGAATGTTGTCACATAATAGCGCCGAGTGGTTAGGTCGGCTTATATTAGGTTATATTACTTTATTGATGGATATGAAGGTCTCACGGAGACGTAGAGGCCAACTCGCCAGGAATGTTGTCAAATATTACCGCCGAGATGATAGGTTGGGTTAGGTTAGGTTATATTACGTTATTTATGTATATGAAGGCCCCACGGAGACGTAGAGGCCAACTCGCCAGGAATGTTGTCAAATATTACCGCCGAGTGGTTAGGTCGGCTTATATTAGGTTATATTACGTTATTGATGGATATGAAGGTCTCACGGAGACGTAGAGGCCAAATCGCCAGGAATGTTGTCAAATATTACCGCCGAGATGATAGGTTGGGTTAGGTTAGGTCATATTACGTTATTGACGTATATGAAGGTCCCACGGAGACGTAGAGGCCAACTCGCCAGGAATGTTGTCAAATATCAGTGCCGAGATGTTAGGTTGGGTTAGGTTAGGTTATATTACGTTATTGATGTATATAAAATTCCCACGGAGACGTAGAGGCCAACTCGCCAGGAATGTTGTCAAATATTACCGCCGAGATCTTAGGTTGGTTTAGGTCAGGTTATATTACGTTATTGACGTATATAAAAGTCCCACGGAGACGTAGAGGCCAACCCGCCAGGAATCTTGTCAAATAATAGCGCTGAAAGGTTAGGTCGGGTTATATTAGGTTATATTACGTTATTGATGGATATGAAGGTGTCACGGAGACGTAGAGGCCAACTCGCCAGGAATGTTGTCAAATATTACCGCCGAGATGATAGGTTGGGTTAGGTTAGGTTATATTACGTTATTGACGTATATAAAAGTCCCACGGAGACGCAGAGGCCAACCCGCCAGGAATGTTGTCAAATAATAGCGCTGAAAGGTTAGGTCGGGTTATATTAGGTTATATTACGTTATTGATGGATATGAAGGTGTCACGGAGACGTAGAGGCCAACAAGCCAGGAATGTTGTCAAATATTACCGCCGAGATGTTACGTTGGTTTAGGTTAGGTTAAATTACGTTATTGATGTATATGAAGGTCCCACGGAGAGGTAGAGGCCAACTCGCCAGGAATGTTGTCAAATATTAGTGCCGAGCTGTTAGGTTGGGTTAGGTTAGGTAATATTAAGTTATTGATGTATATGAAGGTCCCACGGTGACGTAGAGGCCAACTCGCCAGGAATGTTGTCAAATATTAGTGCCGAGATGTTAGGTTGGGTTAGGTTAGGTAATATTAAGTTATTGATGTATATGAAGGTCCCACGGTGACGTAGAGGCCAACTCGCCAGGAATGTTGTCAAATATTACCGCCGATGTATTAGGTTGGGTTAGGTTAGGTTATATTACGTTATTGATGTTTATGAAGGCCCCACGGAGACGTAGAGGCCAACTCGCCAGGAATGTTGTCAAATATTACCGCCGAGATGTTACGTTGGGTTAGGCTAGGTTAAATTACGTTATTGATGTATATAAAAGTCCCACGGAGACGTAGAGGCCAACTCACCAGGAATGTTGTCAAATATTGGTACCGAGATGTTAGGTTGGGTTAGGTTAGGTTATATTACGCTATTGATGTATATAAAAGTCCCACGAAAACGTAGAGGCCAACTCGCCAGGAATGTTGTCACATAATAGCGCTGAGTGGTTAGGTCGGCTTATATTAGGTTATATTACTTTATTGATGGATATGAAGGTCTCACGGAGACGTAGAGGCCAACTCGCCAGGAATGTTGTCAAATATTACCGCCGAGATGATAGGTTGGGTTAGGTTAGGTTATATTACGTTATTTATGTATATGAAGGCCCCACGGAGACGTAGAGGCCAACTCGCCAGGAATGTTGTCAAATATTACCGCCGAGATCTTAGGTTGGTTTAGGTCAGGTTATATTACGTTATTGACGTATATAAAAGTCCCACGGAGACGTAGAGGCCAACCCGCCAGGAATGTTGTCAAATAATAGCGCTGAAAGGTTAGGTCGGGTTATATTAGGTTATATTACGTTATTGATGGATATGAAGGTGTCACGGAGACGTAGAGGCCAACTCGCCAGGAATGTTGTCAAATATTACCGCCGAGATGATAGGTTGGGTTAGGTTAGGTTATATTACGTTATTGACGTATATAAAAGTCCCACGGAGACGTAGAGGCCAACCCGCCAGGAATGTTGTCAAATAATAGCGCTGAAAGGTTAGGTCGGGTTATATTAGGTTATATTACGTTATTGATGGATATGAAGGTGTCACGGAGACGTAGAGGCCAACAAGCCAGGAATGTTGTCAAATATTACCGCCGAGATGATAGGTTGGGTTAGGTTAGGTTATATTACGTTATTGACGTATATAAAAGTCCCACGGAGACGTAGAGGCCAACCCGCCAGGAATGTTGTCAAATAATAGCGCTGAAAGGTTAGGTCGGGTTATATTAGGTTATATTACGTTATTGATGGATATGAAGGTGTCACGGAGACGTAGAGGCCAACAAGCCAGGAATGTTGTCAAATATTACCGCCGAGATGTTACGTTGGTTTAGGTTAGGTTAAATTACGTTATTGATGTATATTAAGGTCCCACGGAGAGGTAGAGGCCAACTCGCCAGGAATGTTGTCAAATATTAGTGCCGAGCTGTTAGGTTGGGTTAGGTTAGGTAATATTAAGTTATTGATGTATATGAAGGTCCCACGGTGACGTAGAGGCCAACTCGCCAGGAATGTTGTCAAATATTAGTGCCGAGATGTTAGGTTGGGTTAGGTTAGGTAATATTAAGTTATTGATGTATATGAAGGTCCCACGGTGACGTAGAGGCCAACTCGCCAGGAATGTTGTCAAATATTACCGCCGATGTATTAGGTTGGGTTAGGTTAGGTTATATTACGTTATTGATGTTTATGAAGGCCCCACGGAGACGTAGAGGCCAACTCGCCAGGAATGTTGTCAAATATTACCGCCGAGATGTTACGTTGGGTTAGGCTAGGTTAAATTACGTTATTGATGTATATAAAAGTCCCACGGAGACGTAGAGGCCAACTCACCAGGAATGTTGTCAAATATTGGTACCGAGATGTTAGGTTGGGTTAGGTTAGGTTATATTACGCTATTGATGTATATAAAAGTCCCACGAAAACGTAGAGGCCAACTCGCCAGGAATGTTGTCACATAATAGCGCTGAGTGGTTAGGTCGGCTTATATTAGGTTATATTACTTTATTGATGGATATGAAGGTCTCACGGAGACGTAGAGGCCAACTCGCCAGGAATGTTGTCAAATATTACCGCCGAGATGATAGGTTGGGTTAGGTTAGGTTATATTACGTTATTTATGTATATGAAGGCACCACGGAGACGTAGAGGCCAACTCGCCAGGAATGTTGTCACATAATAGCGCCGAGTGGTTAGGTCGGCGTATATTAGGTTATATTACTTTATTGATGGATATGAAGGTCTCACGGAGACGTAGAGGCCAACTCGCCAGGAATGTTGTCAAATATTACCGCCGAGATGATAGGTTGGGTTAGGTTAGGTTATATTACGTTATTTATGTATATGAAGGCCCCACGGAGACGTAGAGGCCAACTCGCCAGGAATGTTGTCAAATATTACCGCCGAGTGGTTAGGTCGGCTTATATTAGGTTATATTACGTTATTGATGGATATGAAGGTCTCACGGAGACGTAGAGGCCAACTCGCCAGGAATGTTGTCAAATATTACCGCCGAGATGATAGGTTGGGTTAGGTTAGGTCATATTACGTTATTGACGTATATGAAGGTCCCACGGAGACGTAGAGGCCAACTCGCCAGGAATGTTGTCAAATATCAGTGCCGAGATGTTAGGTTGGGTTAGGTTAGGTTATATTACGTTATTGATGTATATAAAATTCCCACGGAGACGTAGAGGCCAACTCGCCAGGAATGTTGTCAAATATTACCGCCGAGATCTTAGGTTGGTTTAGGTCAGGTTATATTACGTTATTGACGTATATAAAAGTCCCACGGAGACGTAGAGGCCAACCCGCCAGGAATGTTGTCAAATAATAGCGCTGAAAGGTTAGGTCGGGTTATATTAGGTTATATTACGTTATTGATGGATATGAAGGTGTCACGGAGACGTAGAGGCCAACTCGCCAGGAATGTTGTCAAATATTACCGCCGAGATGATAGGTTGGGTTAGGTTAGGTTATATTACGTTATTGTCGTATATAAAAGTCCCACGGAGACGTAGAGGCCAACCCGCCAGGAATGTTGTCAAATAATAGCGCTGAAAGGTTAGGTCGGGTTATATTAGGTTATATTACGTTATTGATGGATATGAAGGTGTCACGGAGACGTAGAGGCCAACAAGCCAGGAATGTTGTCAAATATTACCGCCGAGATGATAGGTTGGGTTAGGTTAGGTTATATTACGTTATTGACGTATATAAAAGTCCCACGGAGACGTAGAGGCCAACCCGCCAGGAATGTTGTCAAATAATAGCGCTGAAAGGTTAGGTCGGGTTATATTAGGTTATATTACGTTATTGATGGATATGAAGGTGTCACGGAGACGTAGAGGCCAACAAGCCAGGAATGTTGTCAAATATTACCGCCGAGATGTTACGTTGGTTTAGGTTAGGTTAAATTACGTTATTGATGTATATGAAGGTCCCACGGAGAGGTAGAGGCCAACTCGCCAGGAATGTTGTCAAATATTAGTGCCGAGCTGTTAGGTTGGGTTAGGTTAGGTAATATTAAGTTATTGATGTATATGAAGGTCCCACGGTGACGTAGAGGCGAACTCGCCAGGAATGTTGTCAAATATTAGTGCCGAGATGTTAGGTTGGGTTAGGTTAGGTAATATTAAGTTATTGATGTATATGAAGGTCCCACGGTGACGTAGAGGCCAACTCGCCAGGAATGTTGTCAAATATTACCGCCGATGTATTAGGTTGGGTTAGGTTAGGTTATATTACGTTATTGATGTTTATGAAGGCCCCACGGAGACGTAGAGGCCAACTCGCCAGGAATGTTGTCAAATATTACCGCCGAGATGTTACGTTGGGTTAGGCTAGGTTAAATTACGTTATTGATGTATATAAAAGTCCCACGGAGACGTAGAGGCCAACTCACCAGGAATGTTGTCAAATATTGGTACCGAGATGTTAGGTTGGGTTAGGTTAGGTTATATTACGCTATTGATGTATATAAAAGTCCCACGAAAACGTAGAGGCCAACTCGCCAGGAATGTTGTCACATAATAGCGCTGAGTGGTTAGGTCGGCTTATATTAGGTTATATTACTTTATTGATGGATATGAAGGTCTCACGGAGACGTAGAGGCCAACTCGCCAGGAATGTTGTCAAATATTACCGCCGAGATGATAGGTTGGGTTAGGTTAGGTTATATTACGTTATTTATGTATATGAAGGCCCCACGGAGACGTAGAGGCCAACTCGCCAGGAATGTTGTCACATAATAGCGCTGAGTGGTTAGGTCGGCTTATATTAGGTTATATTACTTTATTGATGGATATGAAGGTCTCACGGAGACGTAGAGGCCAACTCGCCAGGAATGTTGTCAAATATTACCGCCGAGATGATAGGTTGGGTTAGGTTAGGTTATATTACGTTATTTATGTATATGAAGGCCCCACGGAGACGTAGAGGCCAACTCGCCAGGAATGTTGTCAAATATTACCGCCGAGTGGTTAGGTCGGCTTATATTAGGTTATATTACGTTATTGATGGATATGAAGGTCTCACGGAGACGTAGAGGCCAACTCGCCAGGAATGTTGTCAAATATTACCGCCGAGATGATAGGTTGGGTTAGGTTAGGTCATATTACGTTATTGACGTATATGAAGGTCCCACGGAGACGTAGAGGCCAACTCGCCAGGAATGTTGTCAAATATCAGTGCCGAGATGTTAGGTTGGGTTAGGTTAGGTTATATTACGTTATTGATGTATATAAAATTCCCACGGAGACGTAGAGGCCAACTCGCCAGGAATGTTGTCAAATATTACCGCCGAGATCTTAGGTTGGTTTAGGTCAGGTTATATTACGTTATTGACGTATATAAAAGTCCCACGGAGACGTAGAGGCCAACCCGCCAGGAATGTTGTCAAATAATAGCGCTGAAAGGTTAGGTCGGGTTATATTAGGTTATATTACGTTATTGATGGATATGAAGGTGTCACGGAGACGTAGAGGCCAACTCGCCAGGAATGTTGTCAAATATTACCGCCGAGATGATAGGTTGGGTTAGGTTAGGTTATATTACGTTATTGACGTATATAAAAGTCCCACGGAGACGTAGAGGCCAACCCGCCAGGAATGTTGTCAAATAATAGCGCTGAAAGGTTAGGTCGGGTTATATTAGGTTATATTACGTTATTGATGGATATGAAGGTGTCACGGAGACGTAGAGGCCAACAAGCCAGGAATGTTGTCAAATATTACCGCCGAGATGATAGGTTGGGTTAGGTTAGGTTATATTACGTTATTGACGTATATAAAAGTCCCACGGAGACGTAGAGGCCAACCCGCCAGGAATGTTGTCAAATAATAGCGCTGAAAGGTTAGGTCGGGTTATATTAGGTTATATTACGTTATTGATGGATATGAAGGTGTCACGGAGACGTAGAGGCCAACAAGCCAGGAATGTTGTCAAATATTACCGCCGAGATGTTACGTTGGTTTAGGTTAGGTTAAATTACGTTATTGATGTATATGAAGGTCCCACGGAGAGGTAGAGGCCAACTCGCCAGGAATGTTGTCAAATATTAGTGCCGAGCTGTTAGGTTGGGTTAGGTTAGGTAATATTAAGTTATTGATGTATATGAAGGTCCCACGGTGACGTAGAGGCCAACTCGACAGGAATGTTGTCAAATATTAGTGCCGAGAGGTTGGGTTGGGTTAGGTTAGGTTATATTATGTTATTGATGTATATAAAGGCCCCACGGAGACGTAGAGGCCAACCCGCCAGGAATGTTGGCAAATAATAGCGCCGAAAGGTTAGGTTGGGTTAGTTTAGGTTATATTACGTTATTGATATATGTGAAAGTCCCACGGAGATGTAGAGGCCAACTCGCCAGGAATGTTGTCACATAATAGCGCCGAGTGGTTAGGTCGGGTTATATTAGGTTATATTACGTTATTGATGTATATAAAGGTCCCACGGAAACATAGAGGGCAACAAGCCAGGAATGTTGTCAAATATTACCGCCGATATGTTATGTTGGTTTAGGTTAGGTTAAATTACGTTATTGATGTATATGAAGGTCCCACGGAGAGGTAGAGGCCAACACGCCAGGAATGTTGTCAAATATTAGTGCCGAGATGTTAGGTTGGGTGAGGTTAGGTAATATTACGTTATTGATGTATATGAAGGTCCCACGGTGACGTAGAGGCCAACTCGCCAGGAATGTTGTCAAATATTACCGTCGATGTATTAGGTTGGGTTAGGTTAGGTTATATTACGTTATTGATGTTTATGAAGGCCCCACGGAGACGTAGAGGCCAACTCGCCAGGAATGTTGTCAAATATTACCGCCGAGATGTTACGTTGGGTTAGGCTAGGTTAAATTACGTTATTGATGTATATAAAAGTCCCACGGAGACGTAGAGGCCAACTCACCAGGAATGTTGTCAAATATTGGTACCGAGATGTTAGGTTGGGTTAGGTTAGGTTATATTACGCTATTGATGTATATAAAAGTCCCACGAAAACGTAGAGGCCAACTCGCCAGGAATGTTGTCACATAATAGCGCCGAGTGGTTAGGTCGGCTTATATTAGGTGATATTACGTTATTGATGGATATGAAGGTCTCACGGAGACGTAGAGGCCAACTCGCCAGGAATGTTGTCAAATATTACCGCCGAGATGATAGGTTGGGTTAGGTTAGGTTATATTACGTTATTTATGTATATGAAGGCCCCACGGAGACGTAGAGGCCAACTCGCCAGGAATGTTGTCAAATATTACCGCCGAGATGTTAGGTTGGGTAAGGTTAGGTTATATTACGTTATTGATGTATATGAAGGCCCCACGGAGACGTAGAGGCCAACTGGCCAGGAATGTTGTCAAATATTACCGCCGAGATGATAGGTTGGGTTAGGTTAGATTATATTACGTTATTGATGTATATGAAGGTCGCACGGAGAGGTAGAGGCTAACTCGCCAGGAATGTTGTCAAATATTAGTGCCGAGATGTTAGGTTGGGTTAGGTTAGGTAATATTACGTTATTGATGTATATGAAGGTCCCACGGATACGTAGAGGCCAACTCGCAAGGAATGTTGTCAAATATTACCGCCGATATAATAGGTTGGGCTATGTTAGGTTATATGACGTTATTGATGTATATAAAGGTCCCACGGAAACATAGAGGCCAATAAGCCCGGAATGTTGTCAAATATTACCGCCGAGATGTTACGTTGGTTTAGGTTAGGTTAAATTACGTTATTGATGTATATAAAAGTCCCACGGAGACGTAGAGGCCAACTCGCCAGGAGTGTGGTCAAATATTACCGCCGATATGATAGGTTGGGTTAGGTTACGTTATATTTCGTTATTGATGTATATGAAGGTCTCACGGTGAAGTAGAGGCCAACTCGACAGGAATGTTGTCAAATATTAGTGCCGACATGTTAGTTTGGGTTAGGATACGTTAAATTACGTTATTGATGTATATAAAAGTCCCACGGAGACGTAGAGGCCAACCCGCTAGGAATGTTGGCAAATAATAGCGCCGAAAGGTTAGGTTGGGTTAGTTTAGGTTATATTACGTTATTGATATATGTGAAGGTCCCACGGAGACGTAGAGGCCAACTCGCCAGGAATGTTGTCACATAATAGCGCCGAGTGGTTAGGTCGGGTTATATTAGGTTATATTACGTTATTGATGGATATGAAGGTGTCACGGAGACGTAGAGGCCAACAAGCCAGGAATGTTGTCAAATATTACCGCCGAGATGATAGGTTGGTTTAGGTTAGGTTAAATTACGTTATTGATGTATATGAAGGTCCCACGGAGAGGTAGAGGCCAACTCGCCAGGAATGTTGTCAAATATTAGTGCCGAGATGTTAGGTTGGGTTAGGTTAGGTAATATTAAGTTATTGATGTATATGAAGGTCCCACGGTGACGTAGAGGCCAACTCGCCAGGAATGTTGTCAAATATTACCGCCGATGTATTAGGTTGGGTTAGGTTAGGTTATATTACGTTATTGATGTTTATGAAGGCCCCACGGAGACGTAGAGGCCAACTCGCCAGGAATGTTGTCAAATATTACCGCCGAGATGTTACGTTGGGTTAGGCTAGGTTAAATTACGTTATTGATGTATATAAAAGTCCCACGGAGACGTAGAGGCCAACTCACCAGGAATGTTGTCAAATATTGGTACCGAGATGTTAGGTTGGGTTAGGTTAGGTTATATTACGCTATTGATGTATATAAAAGTCCCACGAAAACGTAGAGGCCAACTCGCCAGGAATGTTGTCACATAATAGCGCCGAGTGGTTAGGTCGGCTTATATTAGGTGATATTACGTTATTGATGGATATGAAGGTCTCACGGAGACGTAGAGGCCAACTCGCCAGGAATGTTGTCAAATATTACCGCCGAGATGATAGGTTGGGTTAGGTTAGGTTATATTACGTTATTTATGTATATGAAGGCCCCACGGAGACGTAGAGGCCAACTCGCCAGGAATGTTGTCAAATATTACCGCCGAGATGTTAGGTTGGGTAAGGTTAGGTTATATTACGTTATTGATGTATATGAAGGCCCCACGGAGACGTAGAGGCCAACTGGCCAGGAATGTTGTCAAATATTACCGCCGAGATGATAGGTTGGGTTAGGTTAGATTATATTACGTTATTGATGTATATGAAGGTCGCACGGAGAGGTAGAGGCTAACTCGCCAGGAATGTTGTCAAATATTAGTGCCGAGATGTTAGGTTGGGTTAGGTTAGGTAATATTACGTTATTGATGTATATGAAGGTCCCACGGATACGTAGAGGCCAACTCGCAAGGAATGTTGTCAAATATTACCGCCGATATAATAGGTTGGGCTATGTTAGGTTATATGACGTTATTGATGTATATAAAGGTCCCACGGAAACATAGAGGCCAATAAGCCCGGAATGTTGTCAAATATTACCGCCGAGATGTTACGTTGGTTTAGGTTAGGTTAAATTACGTTATTGATGTATATAAAAGTCCCACGGAGACGTAGAGGCCAACTCGCCAGGAGTGTGGTCAAATATTACCGCCGATATGATAGGTTGGGTTAGGTTACGTTATATTTCGTTATTGATGTATATGAAGGTCTCACGGTGAAGTAGAGGCCAACTCGACAGGAATGTTGTCAAATATTAGTGCCGACATGTTAGTTTGGGTTAGGATACGTTAAATTACGTTATTGATGTATATAAAAGTCCCACGGAGACGTAGAGGCCAACCCGCTAGGAATGTTGGCAAATAATAGCGCCGAAAGGTTAGGTTGGGTTAGTTTAGGTTATATTACGTTATTGATATATGTGAAGGTCCCACGGAGACGTAGAGGCCAACTCGCCAGGAATGTTGTCACATAATAGCGCCGAGTGGTTAGGTCGGGTTATATTAGGTTATATTACGTTATTGATGGATATGAAGGTGTCACGGAGACGTAGAGGCCAACAAGCCAGGAATGTTGTCAAATATTACCGCCGAGATGATAGGTTGGTTTAGGTTAGGTTAAATTACGTTATTGATGTATATGAAGGTCCCACGGAGAGGTAGAGGCCAACTCGCCAGGAATGTTGTCAAATATTAGTGCCGAGATGTTAGGTTGGGTTAGGTTAGGTAATATTAAGTTATTGATGTATATGAAGGTCCCACGGTGACGTAGAGGCCAACTCGCCAGGAATGTTGTCAAATATTACCGCCGATGTATTAGGTTGGGTTAGGTTAGGTTATATTACGTTATTGATGTTTATGAAGGCCCCACGGAGACGTAGAGGCCAACTCGCCAGGAATGTTGTCAAATATTACCGCCGAGATGTTACGTTGGGTTAGGCTAGGTTAAATTACGTTATTGATGTATATAAAAGTCCCACGGAGACGTAGAGGCCAACTCACCAGGAATGTTGTCAAATATTGGTACCGAGATGTTAGGTTGGGTTAGGTTAGGTTATATTACGCTATTGATGTATATAAAAGTCCCACGAAAACGTAGAGGCCAACTCGCCAGGAATGTTGTCACATAATAGCGCTGAGTGGTTAGGTCGGCTTATATTAGGTTATATTACTTGATTGATGGATATGAAGGTCTCACGGAGACGTAGAGGCCAACTCGCCAGGAATGTTGCCAAATATTACCGCCGAGATGATAGGTTGGGTTAGGTTAGGTTATATTACGTTATTTATGTATATGAAGGCCCCACGGAGACGTAGAGGCCAACTCGCCAGGAATGTTGTCAAATATCAGTGCCGAGATGTTAGGTTGGGTTAGGTTAGGTTATATTACGTTATTGATGTATATAAAATTCCCACGGAGACGTAGAGGCCAACTCGCCAGGAATGTTGTCAAATATTACTGCCGAGATCTTAGGTTGGTTTAGGTCAGGTTATATTACGTTATTGACGTATATAAAAGTCCCACGGAGACGTAGAGGCCAACCCGCCAGGAATGTTGTCAAATAATAGCGCTGAAAGGTTAGGTCGGGTTATATTAGGTTATATTACGTTATTGATGGATATGAAGGTGTCACGGAGACGTAGAGGCCAACTCGCCAGGAATGTTGTCAAATATTACCGCCGAGATGATAGGTTGGGTTAGGTTAGGTTATATTACGTTATTGACGTATATAAAAGTCCCACGGAGACGTAGAGGCCAACCCGCCAGGAATGTTGTCAAATAATAGCGCTGAAAGGTTAGGTCGGGTTATATTAGGTTATATTACGTTATTGATGGATATGAAGGTGTCACGGAGACGTAGAGGCCAACAAGCCAGGAATGTTGTCAAATATTACCGCCGAGATGATAGGTTGGGTTAGGTTAGGTTATATTACGTTATTGACGTATGTAAAAGTCCCACGGAGACGTAGAGGCCAACCCGCCAGGAATGTTGTCAAATAATAGCGCTGAAAGGTTAGGTCGGGTTATATTAGGTTATATTACGTTATTGATGGATATGAAGGTGTCACGGAGACGTAGAGGCCAACAAGCCAGGAATGATGTCAAATATTACCGCCGAGATGTTACGTTGGGTTAGGCTAGGTTAAATTACGTTATTGATGTATATAAAAGTCCCACGGAGACGTAGAGGCCAACTCACCAGGAATGTTGTCAAATATTGGTACCGAGATGTTAGGTTGGGTTAGGTTAGGTTATATTACGCTATTGATGTATATAAAAGTCCCACGAAAACGTAGAGGCCAACTCGCCAGGAATGTTGTCACATAATAGCGCCGAGTGGTTAGGTCGGCTTATATTAGGTGATATTACGTTATTGATGGATATGAAGGTCTCACGGAGACGTAGAGGCCAACTCGCCAGGAATGTTGTCAAATATTACCGCCGAGATGATAGGTTGGGTTAGGTTAGGTTATATTACGTTATTTATGTATATGAAGGCCCCACGGAGACGTAGAGGCCAACTCGCCAGGAATGTTGTCAAATATTACCGCCGAGATGTTAGGTTGGGTAAGGTTAGGTTATATTACGTTATTGATGTATATGAAGGCCCCACGGAGACGTAGAGGCCAACTGGCCAGGAATGTTGTCAAATATTACCGCCGAGATGATAGGTTGGGTTAGGTTAGATTATATTACGTTATTGATGTATATGAAGGTCGCACGGAGAGGTAGAGGCTAACTCGCCAGGAATGTTGTCAAATATTAGTGCCGAGATGTTAGGTTGGGTTAGGTTAGGTAATATTACGTTATTGATGTATATGAAGGTCCCACGGATACGTAGAGGCCAACTCGCAAGGAATGTTGTCAAATATTACCGCCGATATAATAGGTTGGGCTATGTTAGGTTATATGACGTTATTGATGTATATAAAGGTCCCACGGAAACATAGAGGCCAATAAGCCCGGAATGTTGTCAAATATTACCGCCGAGATGTTACGTTGGTTTAGGTTAGGTTAAATTACGTTATTGATGTATATAAAAGTCCCACGGAGACGTAGAGGCCAACTCGCCAGGAATGTTGTCAAATATTACCGCCGAGATGATAGGTTGGGTTAGGTTAGGTTATATTACGTTATTTATGTATATGAAGGCCCCACGGAGACGTAGAGGCCAACTCGCCAGGAATGTTGTCAAATATTACCGCCGAGATGTTAGGTTGGGTAAGGTTAGGTTATATTACGTTATTGATGTATATGAAGGCCCCACGGAGACGTAGAGGCCAACTGGCCAGGAATGTTGTCAAATATTACCGCCGAGATGATAGGTTGGGTTAGGTTAGATTATATTACGTTATTGATGTATATGAAGGTCGCACGGAGAGGTAGAGGCTAACTCGCCAGGAATGTTGTCAAATATTAGTGCCGAGATGTTAGGTTGGGTTAGGTTAGGTAATATTACGTTATTGATGTATATGAAGGTCCCACGGATACGTAGAGGCCAACTCGCAAGGAATGTTGTCAAATATTACCGCCGATATAATAGGTTGGGCTATGTTAGGTTATATGACGTTATTGATGTATATAAAGGTCCCACGGAAACATAGAGGCCAATAAGCCCGGAATGTTGTCAAATATTACCGCCGAGATGTTACGTTGGTTTAGGTTAGGTTAAATTACGTTATTGATGTATATAAAAGTCCCACGGAGACGTAGAGGCCAACTCGCCAGGAGTGTGGTCAAATATTACCGCCGATATGATAGGTTGGGTTAGGTTACGTTATATTTCGTTATTGATGTATATGAAGGTCTCACGGTGAAGTAGAGGCCAACTCGACAGGAATGTTGTCAAATATTAGTGCCGACATGTTAGTTTGGGTTAGGATACGTTAAATTACGTTATTGATGTATATAAAAGTCCCACGGAGACGTAGAGGCCAACCCGCTAGGAATGTTGGCAAATAATAGCGCCGAAAGGTTAGGTTGGGTTAGTTTAGGTTATATTACGTTATTGATATATGTGAAGGTCCCACGGAGACGTAGAGGCCAACTCGCCAGGAATGTTGTCACATAATAGCGCCGAGTGGTTAGGTCGGGTTATATTAGGTTATATTACGTTATTGATGGATATGAAGGTGTCACGGAGACGTAGAGGCCAACAAGCCAGGAATGTTGTCAAATATTACCGCCGAGATGATAGGTTGGTTTAGGTTAGGTTAAATTACGTTATTGATGTATATGAAGGTCCCACGGAGAGGTAGAGGCCAACTCGCCAGGAATGTTGTCAAATATTAGTGCCGAGATGTTAGGTTGGGTTAGGTTAGGTAATATTAAGTTATTGATGTATATGAAGGTCCCACGGTGACGTAGAGGCCAACTCGCCAGGAATGTTGTCAAATATTACCGCCGATGTATTAGGTTGGGTTAGGTTAGGTTATATTACGTTATTGATGTTTATGAAGGCCCCACGGAGACGTAGAGGCCAACTCGCCAGGAATGTTGTCAAATATTACCGCCGAGATGTTACGTTGGGTTAGGCTAGGTTAAATTACGTTATTGATGTATATAAAAGTCCCACGGAGACGTAGAGGCCAACTCACCAGGAATGTTGTCAAATATTGGTACCGAGATGTTAGGTTGGGTTAGGTTAGGTTATATTACGCTATTGATGTATATAAAAGTCCCACGAAAACGTAGAGGCCAACTCGCCAGGAATGTTGTCACATAATAGCGCTGAGTGGTTAGGTCGGCTTATATTAGGTTATATTACTTGATTGATGGATATGAAGGTCTCACGGAGACGTAGAGGCCAACTCGCCAGGAATGTTGTCAAATATTACCGCCGAGATGATAGGTTGGGTTAGGTTAGGTTATATTACGTTATTTATGTATATGAAGGCCCCACGGAGACGTAGAGGCCAACTCGCCAGGAATGTTGTCAAATATCAGTGCCGAGATGTTAGGTTGGGTTAGGTTAGGTTATATTACGTTATTGATGTATATAAAATTCCCACGGAGACGTAGAGGCCAACTCGCCAGGAATGTTGTCAAATATTACTGCCGAGATCTTAGGTTGGTTTAGGTCAGGTTATATTACGTTATTGACGTATATAAAAGTCCCACGGAGACGTAGAGGCCAACCCGCCAGGAATGTTGTCAAATAATAGCGCTGAAAGGTTAGGTCGGGTTATATTAGGTTATATTACGTTATTGATGGATATGAAGGTGTCACGGAGACGTAGAGGCCAACTCGCCAGGAATGTTGTCAAATATTACCGCCGAGATGATAGGTTGGGTTAGGTTAGGTTATATTACGTTATTGACGTATATAAAAGTCCCACGGAGACGTAGAGGCCAACCCGCCAGGAATGTTGTCAAATAATAGCGCTGAAAGGTTAGGTCGGGTTATATTAGGTTATATTACGTTATTGATGGATATGAAGGTGTCACGGAGACGTAGAGGCCAACAAGCCAGGAATGTTGTCAAATATTACCGCCGAGATGATAGGTTGGGTTAGGTTAGGTTATATTACGTTATTGACGTATGTAAAAGTCCCACGGAGACGTAGAGGCCAACCCGCCAGGAATGTTGTCAAATAATAGCGCTGAAAGGTTAGGTCGGGTTATATTAGGTTATATTACGTTATTGATGGATATGAAGGTGTCACGGAGACGTAGAGGCCAACAAGCCAGGAATGTTGTCAAATATTACCGCCGAGATGTTACGTTGGTTCAGGTTAGGTTAAATTACGTTATTGATGTATATGAAGGTCCCACGGAGAGGTAGAGGCCAACTCGCCAGGAATGTTGTCAAATATTAGTGCCGAGCTGTTAGGTTGGGTTAGGTTAGGTAATATTAAGTTATTGATGTATATGAAGGTCCCACGGTGACGTAGAGGCCAACTCGCCAGGAATGTTGTCAAATATTAGTGCCGAGATGTTAGGTTGGGTTAGGTTAGGTAATATTAAGTTATTGATGTATATGAAGGTCCCACGGTGACGTAGAGGCCAACTCGCCAGGAATGTTGTCAAATATTACCGCCGATGTATTAGGTTGGGTTAGGTTAGGTTATATTACGTTATTGATGTTTATGAAGGCCCCACGGAGACGTAGAGGCCAACTCGCCAGGAACGTTGTCAAATATTACCGCCGAGATGTTACGTTGGGTTAGGCTAGGTTAAATTACGTTATTGATGTATATAAAAGTCCCACGGAGACGTAGAGGCCAACTCACCAGGAATGTTGTCAAATATTGGTACCGAGATGTTAGGTTGGGTTAGGTTAGGTTATATTACGCTATTGATGTATATAAAAGTCCCACGAAAACGTAGAGGCCAACTCGCCAGGAATGTTGTCACATAATAGCGCTGAGTGGTTAGGTCGGCTTATATTAGGTTATATTACTTGATTGATGGATATGAAGGTCTCACGGAGACGTAGAGGCCAACTCGCCAGGAATGTTGTCAAATATTACCGCCGAGATGATAGGTTGGGTTAGGTTAGGTTATATTACTTTATTTATGTATATGAAGGCCCCACGGAGACGTAGAGGCCAACTCGCCAGGAATGTTGTCAAATATTACCGCCGAGTGGTTAGGTCGGCTTATATTAGGTTATATTACGTTATTGATGGTTATGAAGGTCTCACGGAGACGTAGAGGCCAACTCGCCAGGAATGTTGTCAAATATTACCGCCGAGATGATAGGTTGGGTTAGGTTAGGTCATATTACGTTATTGACGTATATGAAGGTCCCACGGAGACGTAGAGGCCAACTCGCCAGGAATGTTGTCAAATATCAGTGCCGAGATGTTAGGTTGGGTTAGGTTAGGTTATATTACGTTATTGATGTATATAAAATTCCCACGGAGACGTAGAGGCCAACTCGCCAGGAATGTTGTCAAATATTACCGCCGAGATCTTAGGTTGGTTTAGGTCAGGTTATATTACGTTATTGACGTATATAAAAGTCCCACGGAGACGTAGAGGCCAACCCGCCAGGAATGTTGTCAAATAATAGCGCTGAAAGGTTAGGTCGGGTTATATTAGGTTATATTACGTTATTGATGGATATGAAGGTGTCACGGAGACGTAGAGGCCAACTCGCAAGGAATGTTGTCAAATATTACCGCCGAGATGATAGGTTGGGTTAGGTTAGGTTATATTACGTTATTGACGTATATAAAAGTCCCACGGAGACGTAGAGGCCAACCCGCCAGGAATGTTGTCAAATAATAGCGCTGAAAGGTTAGGTCGGGTTATATTAGGTTATATTACGTTATTGATGGATATGAAGGTGTCACGGAGACGTAGAGGCCAACAAGCCAGGAATGTTGTCAAATATTACCGCCGAGATGATAGGTTGGGTTAGGTTAGGTTATATTACGTTATTGACGTATATAAAAGTCCCACGCAGACGTAGAGGCCAACCCGCCAGGAATGTTGTCAAATAATAGCGCTGAAAGGTTAGGTCGGGTTATATTAGGTTATATTACGTTATTGATGGATATGAAGGTGTCACGGAGACGTAGAGGCCAACAAGCCAGGAATGTTGTCAAATATTACCGCCGAGATGTTACGTTGGTTTAGGTTAGGTTAAATTACGTTATTGATGTATATGAAGGTCCCACGGAGAGGTAGAGGCCAACTCGCCAGGAATGTTGTCAAATATTAGTGCCGAGCTGTTAGGTTGGGTTAGGTTAGGTAATATTAAGTTATTGATGTATATGAAGGTCCCACGGTGACGTAGAGGCCAACTCGACAGGAATGTTGTCAAATATTAGTGCCGAGAGGTTGGGTTGGGTTAGGTTAGGTTATATTATGTTATTGATGTATATAAAGGCCCCACGGAGACGTAGAGGCCAACCCGCCAGGAATGTTGGCAAATAATAGCGCCGAAAGGTTAGGTTGGGTTAGTTTAGGTTATATTACGTTATTGATATATGTGAAAGTCCCACGGAGATGTAGAGGCCAACTCGCCAGGAATGTTGTCACATAATAGCGCCGAGTGGTTAGGTCGGGTTATATTAGGTTATATTACGTTATTGATGGATATGAAGGTCTCACGGAGACGTTGAGGCCAACTCGCCAGGAATGTTGTCAAATATTACCGCCGAGATGTTAGGTTGGGTAAGGTTAGGTTATATTACGTTATTGATGTATATGAAGGCCCCACGGAGACGTAGAGGCCAACTGGCCAGGAATGTTGTCAAATATTACCGCCGAGATGATAGGTTGGGTTAGGTTAGATTATATTACGTTATTGATGTATATGAAGGTCGCACGGAGAGGTAGAGGCTAACTCGCCAGGAATGTTGTCAAATATTAGTGCCGAGATGATAGGTTGGGTTAGGTTAGGTAATATTACGTTATTGATGTATATGAAGGTCCCACGGAGACGTAGAGGCCAACTCGCAAGGAATGTTGTCAAATATTACCGCCGATATAATAGGTTGGGCTATGTTAGGTTATATGACGTTATTGATGTATATAAAGGTCCCACGGAAACATAGAGGCCAATAAGCCCGGAATGTTGTCAAATATTACCGCCGAGATGTTACGTTGGTTTAGGTTAGGTTAAATTACGTTATTGATGTATATAAAAGTCCCACGGAGACGTAGAGGCCAACTCGCCAGGAATGTGGTCAAATATTACCGCCGATATGATAGGTTGGGTTAGGTTACGTTATATTTCGTTATTGATGTATATGAAGGTCTCACGGTGAAGTAGAGGCCAACTCGACAGGAATGTTGTCAAATATTAGTGCCGACACGTTAGTTTGGGTTAGGATACGTTAAATTACGTTATTGATGTATATAAAAGTCCCACGGAGACGTAGAGGCCAACCCGCTAGGAATGTTGGCAAATAATAGCGCCGAAAGGTTAGGTTGGGTTAGTTTAGGTTATATTACGTTATTGATATATGTGAAGGTCCCACGGAGACCTAGAGGCCAACTCGCCAGGAATGTTGTCACATAATAGCGCCGAGTGGTTAGGTCGGGTTATATTAGGTTATATTACGTTATTGATGGATATGAAGGTGTCACGGAGACGTAGAGGCCAACTCGCCAGGAATGGTGTCAAATATTAGTGCCGAGATGTTAGGTTGGGTTAGGTTAGGTAATATTAAGTTATTGATGTATATGAAGGTCCCACGGTGACGTAGAGGCCAACTCGCCAGGAATGTTGTCAAATATTACCGCCGATGTATTAGGTTGGGTTAGGTTAGGTTATATTACGTTATTGATGTATATGAAGGCCCCACGGAAACGTAGAGGCCAACTCGCCAGGAATGTTGTCAAATATTACCGCCGAGATGTTACGTTGGTTTAGGTTAGGTTAAATTACGTTATTGATGTATATGAAGGTCCCACGGAGAGGTAGAGGCCAACTCGCCAGGAATGTTGTCAAATATTAGTGCCGAGATGTTAGGTTGGGTTAGGTTAGGTAATATTAAGTTATTGATGTATATGAAGGTCCCACGGTGACGTAGAGGTCAACTCGCCAGGAATGTTGTCAAATGTTACCGCCGAGATGTTAGGTTGGATTAGGTTAGGTTATATTACGTTATTGATGTATATGAAGGCCCCACGGAGACGTAGAGGCCATCTGGCCTGGAATGTTGTCAAATATTACCGCCGAGATGATAGGTTGGGTTAGGTTAGATTATATTACGTTATTGATGTATATGAAGGTCCCACGGAGAGGTAGAGGCCAACTCGCCAGGAATGTTGTCAAATATTAGTGCCGAGATGTTAGGTTGGGTTAGGTTAGGTAATATTAAGTTATTGATGTATATGAAGGTCCCACGGTGACGTAGAGGCCAACTCGCCAGGAATGTTGTCAAATATTACCGCCGAGATGATAGGTTGGGTTAGGATAGGTTATATTTCGTTATTGAAGTATATAAAGATCCCACGGAGACGTAGAGGCTAACTCGCCAGGTATGTTGTCAAATATTACCGCCGAGATGATAGGTTGGGTTAGGTTACGCTATATTACGTTATTGATGTATATGAGGGCTACACGGAGACGTAGAGGCCAACTCACCAGGAATGTGGTCAAATATTACCGCCGAGATGATAGGTTGGGTTAGGTTACTTTATATTACGTTATTGATGTATATGAGGGTTACACGGAGACGTAGAGGCCAACTCGCCAGAAATGTTGTCAAATATTACCGCCGAAAGGTTAGGTTGGGTTAGGTTAGGTAATATTACGTTATTGATGTATATGAGGGTTACACGGAGACGTAGAGGCCAACTCACAAGGAATGTTGTCAAATATTGGTACCGAGATGTTAGGTTGGGTTAGGTTAGGTTATATTACGTTATTGACGTATATAAAAGTCCCACGGAGACGAAGAGGCCAACCCGCCAGGAATGTTGTCAAATAATAGCGCTGAAAGGTTAGGTCGGGTTATATTAGGTTATATTACGTTATTGATGGATATGAAGGTGTCACGGAGACGTAGAGGCCAACAAGCCAGGAATGTTGTCAAATATTACCGCCGAGATGTTACGTTGGTTTAGGTTAGGTTAAATTACGTTATTGATGTATATGAAGGTCCCACGGAGAGGTAGAGGCCAACTCGCCAGGAATGTTGTCAAATATCAGTGCCGAGATGTTAGGTTGGGTTAGGTTAGGTTATATTACGTTATTGATGTATATAAAATTCCCACGGAGACGTAGAGGCCAAACCGCCAGGAATGTTGTCAAATAATAGCGCTGAAAGGTTAGGTCGGGTTATATTAGGTTATATTACGTTATTGATGGATATGAAGGTGTCACGGAGACGTAGAGGCCAGCAAGCCAGGAATGTTGTCAAATATTACCGCCGAGATGATAGGTTGGGTTAGGTTAGGTTATATTACGTTATTGACGTATATAAAAGTCCCACGGAGACGTAGAGGCCAACCCGCTAGGAATGTTGGCAAATAATAGCGCCGAAAGGTTAGGTTGGGTTAGTTTAGGTTATATTACGTTACTGATATATGTGAAGGTCCCACGGAGACCTAGAGGCCAACTCGCCAGGAATGTTGTCACATAATAGCGCCGAGTGGTTAGGTCGGGTTATATTAGGTTATATTACGTTATTGATGGATATGAAGGTGTCACGGAGACGTAGAGGCCAACTCGCCAGGAATGTTGTCAAATATTACCGCCGAGATGATAGGTTGGTTTAGGTTAGGTTAAATTACGTTATTGATGTATATGAAGGTCCCACGGAGAGGTAGAGGCCAACTCGCCAGGAATGTTGTCAAATATTAGTGCCGAGATGTTAGGTTGGGTTAGGTTAGGTAATATTAAGTTATTGATGTATATGAAGGTCCCACGGTGACGTAGAGGCCAACTCGCCAGGAATGTTGTCAAATATTACCGCCGATGTATTAGGTTGGGTTAGGTTAGGTTATATTACGTTATTGATGTATATGAAGGCCCCACGGAAACGTAGAGGCCAACTCGCCAGGAATGTTGTCAAATATTACCGCCGAGATGTTAGGTTGGGTAAGGTTAAGTTATATTACGTTATTGATGTATATGAAGGCCCCACGGAGACGTAGAGGCCAACTGGCCAGGAATGTTGTCAAATATTACCGCCGAGATGATAGGTTGGGTTAGGTTAGATTATATTACGTTATTGATGTATATGAAGGTCGCACGGAGAGGTAGAGGCTAACTCGCCAGGAATGTTGTCAAATATTAGTGCCGAGATGTTAGGTTGGGTTAGGTTAGGTAATATTACGTTATTGATGTATATGAAGGCCCCACGGAGACGTAGAGGCCAACTCGCCAGGAATGATGTCAAATATTACCGCCGATGTGTTAGGTTGGGTTATATTAGGTTATATTACGTTATTGATGGATATGAAGGTCTCACGGAGACGTAGAGGCCAACTCGCCAGGAATGTTGTCAAATATTACCACCGAGATGTTAGGTTGGGTTAGGTTAGGTTATATTACGCTGTTGATGTATATAAAAGTCCCACGGTGACGTAGAGGCCAACTCGACAGGAATGTTGTCAAATATTAGTGCCGAGAGGTTGGGTTGGGTTAGGTTAGGTTATATTATGTTATTGATGTATATAAAGGCCCCACGGAGACGTAGAGGCCAACCCGCCAGGAATGTTGGCAAATAATAGCGCCGAAAGGTTAGGTTGGGTTAGTTTAGGTTATATTACGTTATTGATATATGTGAAAGTCCCACGGAGACGTAGAGGCCAACTCGCCAGGAATGTTGTCACATAATAGCGCCGAGTGGTTAGGTCGGGTTATATTAGGTTATATTACGTTATTGATGGATATTAAGGTCTCACGGAGACGTAGAGGCCAACTCGCCAGGAATGTTGTCAAATATTACCGCCGAGATGTTAGGTTGGGTAAGGTTAGGTTATATTACGTTATTGATGTATATGAAGGCCCCACGGAGACGTAGAGGCCAACTGGTCAGGAATGTTGTCAAATATTACCGCCAAGATGATAGGTTGGGTTAGGTTAGATTATATTACGTTATTGATGTATATGGAGGTCGCACGGAGAGGTAGAGGCTAACTCGCCAGGAATGTTGTCAAATATTAGTGCCGAGATGATAGGTTGGGTTAGGTTAGGTAATATTACGTTATTGATGTATATGAAGGTCCCACGGAGACGTAGAGGCCAACTCGCAAGGAATGTTGTCAAATATTACCGCCGATATAATAGGTTGGGCTATGTTAGGTTATATGACGTTATTGATGTATATAAAGGTCCCACGGAAACATAGAGGCCAATAAGCCCGGAATGTTGTCAAATATTACCGCCGAGATGTTACGTTGGTTTAGGTTAGGTTAAATTACGTTATTGATGTATATAAAAGTCCCACGGAGACGTAGAGGCCAACTCGCCAGGAATGTGGTCAAATATTACCGCCGATATGATAGGTTGGGTTAGGTTACGTTATATTTCGTTATTGATGTATATGAAGGTCTCACGGTGAAGTAGAGGCCAACTCGACAGGAATGTTGTCAAATATTAGTGCCGACACGTTAGTTTGGGTTAGGATACGTTAAATTACGTTATTGATGTATATAAAAGTCCCACGGAGACGTAGAGGCCAACCCGCTAGGAATGTTGGCAAATAATAGCGCCGAAAGGTTAGGTTGGGTTAGTTTAGGTTATATTACGTTATTGATATATGTGAAGGTCCCACGGAGACCTAGAGGCCAACTCGCCAGGAATGTTGTCACATAATAGCGCCGAGTGGTTAGGTCGGGTTATATTAGGTTATATTACGTTATTGATGGATATGAAGGTGTCACGGAGACGTAGAGGCCAACTCGCCAGGAATGTTGTCAAATATTAGTGCCGAGATGTTAGGTTGGGTTAGGTTAGGTAATATTAAGTTATTGATGTATATGAAGGTCCCACGGTGACGTAGAGGCCAACTCGCCAGGAATGTTGTCAAATATTACCGCCGATGTATTAGGTTGGGTTAGGTTAGGTTATATTACGTTATTGATGTATATGAAGGCCCCACGGAAACGTAGAGGCCAACTCGCCAGGAATGTTGTCAAATATTACCGCCGAGATGTTACGTTGGTTTAGGTTAGGTTAAATTACGTTATTGATGTATATGAAGGTCCCACGGAGAGGTAGAGGCCAACTCGCCAGGAATGTTGTCAAATATTAGTGCCGAGATGTTAGGTTGGGTTAGGTTAGGTAATATTAAGTTATTGATGTATATGAAGGTCCCACGGTGACGTAGAGGCCAACTCGCCAGGAATGTTGTCAAATGTTACCGCCGAGATGTTAGGTTGGATTAGGTTAGGTTATATTACGTTATTGATGTATATGAAGGCCCCACGGAGACGTAGAGGCCATCTGGCCTGGAATGTTGTCAAATATTACCGCCGAGATGATAGGTTGGGTTAGGTTAGATTATATTACGTTATTGATGTATATGAAGGTCCCACGGAGAGGTAGAGGCCAACTCGCCAGGAATGTTGTCAAATATTAGTGCCGAGATGTTAGGTTGGGTTAGGTTAGGTAATATTAAGTTATTGATGTATATGAAGGTCCCACGGTGACGTAGAGGCCAACTCGCCAGGAATGTTGTCAAATATTACCGCCGAGATGATGGGTTGGGTTAGGATAGGTTATATTTCGTTATTGAAGTATATAAAGGTCCCACGGAGACGTAGAGGCTAACTCGCCAGGTATGTTGTCAAATATTACCGCCGAGATGATAGGTTGGGTTAGGTTACGCTATATTACGTTATTGATGTATATGAGGGCTACACGGAGACGTAGAGGCCAACTCACCAGGAATGTGGTCAAATATTACCGCCGAGATGATAGGTTGGGTTAGGTTACTTTATATTACGTTATTGATGTATATGAGGGTTACACGGAGACGTAGAGGCCAACTCGCCAGAAATGTTGTCAAATATTACCGCCGAAAGGTTAGGTTGGGTTAGGTTAGGTAATATTACGTTATTGATGTATATGAAGGTCTCACGGAGACGTAGAAGCAAACTCGCCAGGAGTGTCGTCAAATATTACCGCCGATATGATAGGTTGGGCTAGGTTAGGTTATATGACGTTATTGATGTATATAAAGGTCCCACGGAAACATAGAGGCCAACAAGCGAGGAATGTTGTCAAATACTACCGCCGAGATGTTACGTTGGTTTAGGTTAGGTTAAATTACGTTATTGATGTATATAAAAGTCCCACGGAGACGTAGAGGCCAACTCGCCAGCAATGTGGTCAAATATTACCGCCGATATGATAGGTTGGGTTATGGTACGTTATATTACATTATTGATGTATATGAAGGTCTCACTGTGAAGTAGAGACCAACTCGACAGGAATGTTGTCAAATATTAGTGCCGACATGTTAGGTTGGGTTAGGATACGTTAAATTACATTATTGATGTATATAAGAGTCCCACGGAGACGTAGAGGCCAACTCGCCAGGAATGTTGTCAAATATTACCGCCGAGATGATACGTTGGGCTAGGTTAGGTTATATTACGTTATTGATGTATATAAAGGTCCCAGGGCAACATAGAGGCCAACAAGCCAGGAATGTTGTCAAATATTACCGCCCAGATGTTAAGTTGGTTTAGGTTAGGTTAAATTACGTTATTGATGTATATGAAGGTCCCACGGAGAGGTAGAGGCCAACTCGCCAGGAATGTTGTCAAATATTAGTGCCGAGATGTTAGGTTGGGTTAGGTTAGGTAATATTAAGTTATTGATGTATATGAAGGTCCCACGGAGACGTAGAGGCCAACTCGCCAGGAATGTTGTCAAATATTACCGCCGATATGATAGGTTGGGCTAGGTTAGGTTATATTACGTTTTTGATGTATATAGAGGTCCCACGGAAGCATAGAGGTCAACAAGCCAGGAATGTTGTCAAATATTACCGCCGATACGTTATGTTGGTTTAGGTTAGGTTAAATTACGTTATTGATGTATATGAAGGTCCCACGGAGAGGTAGAGGCCAACTCGCCAGGAATGTTGTCAAATATTAGTGCCGAGATGTTAGGTTGGGTTAGGTTAGGTAATATTACGTTATTGATGTATATGAAGGTCCCACGGACACGTAGAGGCCAACTCGATAGGAATGTTGTCAAATATTACCGCCGAGGTGTTAGGTTGGGTTAGGTTAGGTTATATTACGTTATTGATGTATATAAATGTCCCACGGAAACATAGAGGCCAACAAGCCAGGAATGTTGTCAAATATTACAGCCGAGATGTTACGTTGGGGTATTTTAGGTTATATTACGTTATTGATGTATATAAAAGTCCCACGGAGACGTAGAGGCCAACTCGACAGGAATGTTGTCAAATATTAGTGCCGAGAGGTTGGGTTGGGGGAGGTTAGTTTATAATATGTTGTTGATGAATATAAAGGCCCCACGGAGACGTAGAGGCCAACCCGCTAGGAATGTTGGCAAATAATAGCGCCGAAAGGTTAGGTTGGCTTAGTTTAGGTTATATTACGTTATTGATATATGTGAAGGTCCCACGGAGACGTAGAGGCCAACTCGCCAGGAATGTTGTCGCATAATAGCGCCGAGTGGTTAGGTCGGGTTATATTAGGTTATATTACGTTATTGATGGATATGAAGGCCCCACGGAGACGTAGAGGCCATCTGGCCAGGAATGTTGTCAAATATTACCGCCGAGATGATAGGTTGGGTTAGGTTAGATTATATTACGTTATTGATGTATATGAAGGTCGCACGGAGAGGTAGAGGCCAACTCGCCAGGAATGTTGTCAAATATTAGTGCCGAGGTGTTAGGTTGGGTTAGGTTAGGTTATATTACGTTATTGATGTATATAAAGGTCCCAGGGAAACATAGAGGCCAACAAGACAGGAATGTTGTCAAATATTACCGCCGAGATGTTACGTTGGTTTAGGTTAGGTTAAATTACGTTATTGATGTATATGAAGGTCCCACGGAGAGGTAGAGGCCAACTCGCCAGGAATGTGGTCAAATATTAGTGCCGAGATGTTAGGTTGGGTTAGGTTAGGTAATATTAAGTTATTGATGTATATGAAGGTCCCACGGTGACGTAGAGGCCAACTCGCCAAGAATGTTGTCAAATATTACCGCCGAGATGTTAGGTTGGGTTAGGTTAGGTTATATTACGTTATTGATGTATATAAAAGTCCCACGGAGAGGTAGAGGCCAACTCGCCAGGAATGTTGTCAAATATTACCGCCGAGATGTTACGTTGGTTTAGGTTAGGTTAAATTACGTTATTGATGTATATGAAGGTCCCACGGAGAGGTAGAGGCCAACTCGCCAGGAATGTTGTCAAATATTAGTGCCGAGATGTTAGGTTGGGTTAGGTTAGGTAATATTAAGTTATTGATGTATATGAAGGTCCCACGGTGACGTAGAGGCCAACTCGCCAGGAATGTTGTCAAATGTTACTGCCGAGATGTTAGGTTGGATTAGGTTAGGTTATATTACGTTATTGATGTATATGAAGGCCCCACGGAGACGTAGAGGCCATCTGGCCAGGAATGTTGTCAAATATTACCGCCGAGATGATAGGTTGGGTTAGGTTAGATTATATTACGTTATTGATGTATATGAAGGTCGCACGGAGAGGTAGAGGCCAACTCGCCAGGAATGTTGTCAAATATTAGTGCCGAGGTGTTAGGTTGGGTTAGGTTAGGTTATATTACGTTATTGATGTATATAAAGGTCCCAGGGAAACATAGAGGCCAACAAGACAGGAATGTTGTCAAATATTACCGCCGAGATGTTACGTTGGTTTAGGTTAGGTTAAATTACGTTATTTATGTATATGAAGGTCCCACGGAGAGGTAGAGGCCAACTCGCCAGGAATGTGGTCAAATATTAGTGCCGAGATGTTAGGTTGGGTTAGGTTAGGTAATATTAAGTTATTGATGTATATGAAGGTCCCACGGAGAGGTAGAGGCCATCTCGCCGGGAATGATGTCAAATATTACCGCCGAGATGATAGGTTGGTTTAGGTTAGGTTATATTTCGTTATTGACGTATACGAAGGTTCCACGGAGACGTAGAGGCCACCTCGCCAGGAATGTGGTCAAATATTACCGCCGAGATGTTACGTTGGGTTAGGTTAGGTTATATTACGTTATTGATGTATATAAAGGTCCCACGGAAACATAGAGGCCAACAAGCCAGGAATGTTGTCAAATATTACAGCCGAGGTGTAACGTTGGGTTATTTTAGGTTATATTACGTTATTGATGTATATAAAAGTCCCACGGAGACGTAGAGGCCAACTCGACAGGAATGTTGTCAAATATTAGTGCCGAGAGGTTGGGTTGGGTGAGGTTAGGTTATAATATGTTGTTGATGTATATAAAGGCCCCACGGAGACGTAGAGGCCAACCCGCTAGGATTGTTGGCAAATAATAGCGCCGAAAGGTTAGGTTGGGTTAGTTTAGGTTATATTACGTTATTGATATATGTCAAGGTCCCACGGAGACGTAGAGGCCAACTCGCCAGGAATGTTGTGAAATATTACCGACGAGATGTTAGGTTGGGTTAGGTTAGGTTATATTACGTTATTGATGAATATGAAGGCCCCACGGAGACGTAGAGGCCATCTGGCCAGGAATGTTGTCAAATATTACCGCCGAGATGATAGGTTGGATTAGGTTAGATTATATTACGTTATTGATGTATATGAAGGCCCCACGGAGACGTAGAGGCCACCTCGCCAGGAATGTTGTCAAATATTACCGCCGAGATGATAGGTTGTGTTAGGTTACGTTATATTGCGTTATTGATGTATATGAGGGTTACACGGAGACGTAGAGGCCAACTCGCCAGGAACGTTGTCAAATATTACTTCCGACATGTTAGGTTGGGTTAGGTTAGGTTATATTTCGTTATTGATGTATACGAAGGTTCCACGGAGACGTAGAGGCCAACTCGCCAGGAATGAAGTCAAATATGACCGCCGAGATGATAGGTTGGGTTAGGTTACGTTATATTACGTTATTGATGTATATGAGGGTTACACGCAGACGTAGAGGCTAACTCGCCAGGTATGCTATCAAATATTACCGCCGAGATGATAGGTTGGGTTAGGTTACGTTATATTACGTTATTGATGTATATGAGGGTTACACGGAAACGTAGAGGCCAACTCACCAGGAATGTGGTCGAATATTACCGCCGAGATGTTACGTTGGGTTAGGTTAGGTTATATTACGTTATTGATGTATATAAAGGTCCCACGGAGACGTAGAAGCCAACTCGCCAGGAATGTTTTCAAATATTACCGCCGAAATGTTAGGTTGGGTTAGGATAGGCTATATTTGATTCTTGAAATATATAAAGGTCCCACGGAGACGTAGAGTCCATCTCGCGAGGAATGACGTCAAATAATATCGCCGAGATGATAGGTTGGGTTAGGATAGTTTATATTTCGTTATTGAAGTATATAAAGGTCCCACGGAGACGTAGAGGCTAACTCGGCAGGTATGTTGTCAAATATTACCGCCGAAATGATAGGTTGGGTTAGGTTACGCTATATTACGTTATTGATGTATATGAGGGTTACACGGAGACGTAGAGGCCAACACACCAGGAATGTGGTCAAATATTACCGCCGAGATGATAGGTTGGGTTAGGTTACTTTATATTACGTTATTGATGTATATGAGGGTTACACGGAGACGTAGAGGCCAACTCGCCAGGAATGTGTTCAAATATTACCGCCGAGATGTTACGTTGGGTTAGCCTAGCTTATATTATGTTATTGATGTATATAAAGGTCCCACGGAGACGTAGAGGCCAACTCGCCAGGAACGTTGTCAAATATTACTTCCGACATGTTAGGTTGGGTTAGGTTAGGTTATATTACGTTATTTATGTATATAAAGGTTCCACGGAGACGTAGAGGCCATCTCGCCAGGAATTATGTTAAATATTACCGCCGAGATGATAGGTTGGTTTAGGTTAGGTTATATTTCGTTATTGATGTATACGAAGGTTCCACGGAGACGTAGAGGCCAACTCGCCAGGAATGAAGTCAAATATGACCGCCGAGATGATAGGTTGGGTTAGGTTACGTTATATTACGTTATTGATGTATATGAGGGTTACACGCAGACGTAGAGGCTAACTCGCCAGGTATGCTATCAAATATTACCGCCGAGATGATAGGTTGGGTTAGGTTACGTTATATTACGTTATTGATGTATATGAGGGTTACACGGAGACGTAGAGGCTAACTCGCCAGGTATGCTATCAAATATTACCGCCGAGATGATAGGTTGGGTTAGGTTACGTTATATTGCGTTATTGATGTATATGAGGGTTACACGGAGACGTAGAGGCCAACTCGCCAGGAACGTTGTCAAATATTACTTCCGACCTGTTAGGTTGGGTTAGGTTAGGTTATATTACGTTATTGATGTATATAAAGGTTCCACGGAGACGTAGAGGCCATCTCGCCAGGAATTATGTTAAATATTACCGCCGAGATGATAGGTTGGTTTAGGTTAGGTTATATTTCGTTATTGATGTATACGAAGGTTCCACGGAGACGTAGAGGCCAACTCGCCAGGATTGAAGTCAAATATTACCGCCGAGATGATAGGTTGGTTTAGGTTAGGTTATATTTCGTTATTGATGTATACGAAGGTTCCACGGAGACGTAGAGGCCAACTCGCCAGGAATGAAGTCAAATATTACCGCCGAGATGATAGGTTGGGTTAGGTTACGTTATATTACGTTATTGATGTATATGAGGGTTACACGGAGACGTAGAGGCTAACTCGCCAGGTATGCTATCAAATATTACCGCCGAGATGATAGGTTGGGTTAGGTTACGTTATATTGCGTTATTGATGTATATGAGGGTTACACGGGGACGTAGAGGCCAACTCGCCAGGAACGTTGTCAAATATTACTTCCGACATGTTAGGTTGGGTTAGGTTAGGTTATATTACGTTATTGATGTATATAAAGGTTCCACGGAGACGTAGAGGCCATCTCGCCAGGAATTATGTTAAATATTACCGCCGAGATGATAGGTTGGTTTAGGTTAGGTTATATTTCGTTATTGATGTATACGAAGGTTCCACGGAGACGTAGAGGCCAACGCGCCAGGTATGTTGTCAAACATTACCGCCGAGATGATAGGTTGGGTTAGTTTACGCTATATTACGTTATTGATGTATATGAGGGTTACACGGAGACGTAGAGGCCAACTCACCAGGAATGTGGTCAAATATTACCGCCGAGATGATAGGTTGGGTTAGGTTACTTTATATTACGTTATTGATGTATATGAGGGTTACACGGAGACGTAGAGGCCAACTCGCCAGGAATGTGGTCAAATATTACCGCCGAGATGTTACGTTGGGTTAGCCTAGCTTATATTATGTTATTGATGTATATAAAGCTCCCACGGAGACGTAGAGGCCAACTCGCCAGGAACGTTGTCAAATATTACTTCCGACATGTTAGGTTGGGTTAGGTTAGGTTATATTACGTTATTGATGTATATAAAGGTTCCACGGAGACGTAGAGGCCATCTCGCGAGGAATGACGTCAAATAATATCGCCGAGATGATAGGTTGGGTTAGGATAGGTTATATTTCGTTATTGAAGTATATAAAGGTCCCACGGAGACGTAGAGGCTAACTCGCCAGGTATGTTGTCAAATATTTCCGCCGAGATGATAGGTTGGGTTAGGTTACGCTATATTACGTTATTGATGTATATGAGGGTTACACGGAGACGTAGAGGCCAACACACCAGGAATGTGGTCAAATATTACCGCCGAGATGATAGGTTGGCTTAGGTTACTTTATATTACGTTATTGATGTATATGAGGGTTACACGGAGACGTAGAGGCCAACTCGCCAGGAATGTGTTCAAATATTACCGCCGAGATGTTACGTTGGGTTAGCCTAGCTTATATTATGTTATTGATGTATATAAAGGTCCCACGGAGACGTAGAGGCCAACTCGCCAGGAACGTTGTCAAATATTACTTCCGACATGTTAGGTTGGGTTAGGTTAGGTTATATTACGTTATTTATGTATATAAAGGTTCCACGGAGACGTAGAGGCCATCTCGCCAGGAATTATGTTAAATATTACCGCCGAGATGATAGGTTGGTTTAGGTTAGGTTATATTTCGTTATTGATGTATACGAAGGTTCCACGGAGACGTAGAGGCCAACTCGCCAGGAATGAAGTCAAATATGACCGCCGAGATGATAGGTTGGGTTAGGTTACGTTATATTACGTTATTGATGTATATGAGGGTTACACGCAGACGTAGAGGCTAACTCGCCAGGTATGCTATCAAATATTACCGCCGAGATGATAGGTTGGGTTAGGTTACGTTATATTACGTTATTGATGTATATGAGGGTTACACGGAGACGTAGAGGCCAACTCACCAGAGATGTGGTCGAATATTACCGCCGAGATGTTACGTTGGGTTAGGTTAGGTTATATTACGTTACTGATGTATATAAAGGTCCCACGGAGACGTAGAAGCCAACTCGCCAGGAATGTTTTCAAATATTACCGCCGAAATGTTAGGTTGGGTTAGGATAGGCTACATTTCATTCTTGAGATATATAAAGGTCCCACGGAGACGTAGAGTCCATCTCGCGAGGAATGACGTCAAATAATACCGCCGAGATGATAGGTTGGGTTAGGATAGGTTATATTTCGTTATTGAAGTATATAAAGGTCCCACGGAGACGTAGAGGCTAACTCGCCAGGTATGTTGTCAAATATTACCGCCGAGATGATAGGTTGGGTTAGGTTACGCTATATTACGTTATTGATGTATATGAGGGTTACACGGAGAGGTAGAGGCCAACTCACCAGGAATGTGGTCAAATATTACCGCCGAGATGATAGGTTGGGTTAGGTTACTTTATATTACGTTATTGATGTATATGAGGGTTACACGGAGACGTAGAGGCCAACTCGCCAGGAATGTGGTCAAATATTACCGCCGAGATGTTACGTTGGGTTAGCCTAGCTTATATTATGTTATTGATTTATATAAAGGTCCCACGGAGACGTAGAGGCCAACTCGCCAGGAACGTTGTCAGATATTACTTCCGTCATGTTAGGCTGGGTTAGGTTAGGTTATATTACGTTATTGATGTATATAAAGGTTCCACGGAGACGTAGAGGCCATCTCGCCAGGAATTATGTCAAATATTACCGCCGAGATGATAGGTTGGTTTAGGTTAGGTTATATTTCGTTATTGATGTATACGAAGGTTCCACGGAGACGTAGAGGCCAACTCACCAGGAATGTGGTCAAATATTACCGCCGAGATGATAGGTTGGGTTAGGTTACTTTATATTACGTTATTGATGTATATGAGGGTTACACGGAGACGTAGAGGCTAACTCGCCAGGTATGCTATCAAATATTACCGCCGAGATGATAGGTTGGGTTAGGTTACGTTATATTGCGTTATTGATGTATATGAGGGTTACACGGAGACGTAGAGGCCAACTCGCCAGGAACGTTGTCAAATATTACTTCCGACATGTTAGGTTGGGTTAGGTTAGGTTATATTACGTTATTGATGTATATAAAGGTTCCACGGAGACGTAGAAGCCAACTCGCCAGGAATGTTTTCAAATATTACCGCCGAAATGTTAGGTTGGGTTAGGATAGGCTACATTTCATTCTTGAAATATATAAAGGTCCCACGGAGACGTAGAGTCCATCTCGCGAGGAATGACGTCAAATAATACCGCCGAGATGATAGGTTGGGTTAGGATAGGTTATATTTCGTTATTGAAGTATATAAAGGTCCCACGGAGACGTAGAGGCTAACTCGCCAGGTATGTTGTCAAATATTACCGCCGAGATGATAGGTTGGGTTAGGTTACGCTATATTACGTTATTGATGTATATGAGGGTTACACGGAGACGTAGAGGCCAACTCACCAGGAATGTGGTCAAATATTACCGCCGAGATGATAGGTTGGGTTAGGTTACTTTATATTACGTTATTGATGTATATGAGGGTTACACGGAGACGTAGAGGCTAACTCGCCAGGTATGCTATCAAATATTACCGCCGAGATGATAGGTTGGGTTAGGTTACGTTATATTGCGTTATTGATGTATATGAGGGTTACACGGAGACGTAGAGGCCAACTCGCCAGGAACGTTGTCAAATATTACTTCCGACATGTTAGGTTGGGTTAGGTTAGGTTATATTACGTTATTGATGTATATAAAGGTTCCACGGAGACGTAGAGGCCATCTCGCCAGGAATTATGTCAAATATTACCGCCGAGATGATAGGTTGGTTTAGGTTAGGTTATATTTCGTTATTGATGTATACGAAGGTTCCACGGAGACGTAGAGGCCAACTCGCCAGGAATGAAGTCAAATATTACCGCCGAGATGATAGGTTGGGTTAGGTTACGTTATATTACGTTATTGATGTATATGAGGGTTACACGCAGACGTAGAGGCTAACTCGCCAGGTATGCTATCAAATATTACCGCCGAGATGATAGGTTGGGTTAGGTTACTTTATATTGCGTCATTGATGTATATGAGGGTTACACGGAGAAGTAGAGGCCAACTCGCCAGGAACGTTGTCAAATATTACTTCCGACATGTTAGGTTGGGTTAGGTTAGGTTATATTACGTTATTGATGTATATAAAGGTTCCACGGAGACGTAGAGGCCATCTCGCCAGGAATTATGTTAAATATTACCGCCGAGATGATAGGTTGGTTTAGGTTAGGTTATATTTCGTTATTGATGTATACGAAGGTTCCACGGAGACGTAGAGGCCAACTCGCCAGGAATGAAGTCAAATATGACCGCCGAGATGATAGGTTGGGTTAGGTTACGTTATATTACGTTATTGATGTATATGAGGGTTACACGGAGACGTAGAGGCTAACTCGCCAGGTATGCTATCAAATATTACCGCCGAGATGATAGGTTGGGTTAGGTTACGTTATATTACGTTATTGATGTATATGAGGGTTACACGGAGACGTAGAGGCCAACTCACCAGGGATGTGGTCGAATATTACCGCCGAGATGTTACGTTGGGTTAGGTTAGGTTATATTACGTTACTGATGTATATAAAGGTCCCACGGAGACGTAGAAGCCAACTCGCCAGGAATGTTTTCAAATATTACCGCCGAAATGTTAGGTTGGGTTAGGATAGGCTACATTTCATTCTTGAAATATATAAAGGTCCCACGGAGACGTAGAGTCCATCTCGCGAGGAATGACGTCAAATAATACCGCCGAGATGATAGGTTGGGTTAGGATAGGTTATATTTCGTTATTGAAGTATATAAAGGTCCCACGGAGACGTAGAGGCTAACTCGCCAGGTATGTTGTCAAATATTACCGCCGAGATGATAGGTTGGGTGAGGTTACGCTATATTACGTTATTGATGTATATGAGGGTTACACGGAGAGGTAGAGGCCAACTCACCAGGAATGTGGTCAAATATTACCGCCGAGATGATAGGTTGGGTTAGGTTACTTTATATTACGTTATTGATGTATATGAGGGTTACACGCAGACGTAGAGGCCAACTCGCCAGGAATGTGGTCAAATATTACCGCCGAGATGTTACGTTGGGTTAGCCTAGCTTATATTATGTTATTGATTTATATAAAGGTCCCACGGAGACGTAGAGGCCAACTCGCCAGGAACGTTGTCAGATATTACTTCCGTCATGTTAGGCTGGGTTAGGTTAGGTTATATTACCTTATTGATGTATATAAAGGTTCCACGGAGACGTAGAGGCCATCTCGCCAGGAATTATGTCAAATATTACCGGCGAGATGATAGGTTGGTTTAGGTTAGGTTATATTTCGTTATTGATGTATACGAAGGTTCCACGTAGACGTAGAGGCCAACTCGCCAGGAATGAAGTCAAATATTACCGCCGAGATGATAGGTTGGGTTAGGTTACGTTATATTACGTTATTGATGTATATGAGGGTTACACGGAGACGTAGAGGCTAACTCGCCAGGTATGCTATCAAATATTACCGCCGAGATGATAGGTTGGGTTAGGTTACGTTATATTGCGTTATTGATGTATATGAGGGTTACACGGAGACGTAGAGGCCAACTCGCCAGGAACGTTGTCAAATATTACTTCCGACATGTTAGGTTGGGTTAGGTTAGGTTATATTTCGTTATTGAAGTATATAAAGGTCCCACGGAGACGTAGAGGCTAACTCGCCAGGTATGTTGTCAAATATTACCGCCGAGATGATAGGTTGGGTGAGGTTACGCTATATTACGTTATTGATGTATATGAGGGTTACACGGAGAGGTAGAGGCCAACTCACCAGGAATGTGGTCAAATATTACCGCCGAGATGATAGGTTGGGTTAGGCTACTTTATATTACGTTATTGATGTATATGAGGGTTACACGCAGACGTAGAGGCCAACTCGCCAGGAATGTGGTCAAATATTACCGCCGAGATGTTACGTTGGGTTAGCCTAGCTTATATTATGTTATTGATTTATATAAAGGTCCCACGGAGACGTAGAGGCCAACTCGCCAGGAACGTTGTCAAATATTGCTTCCGACATGTTAGGTTGGGTTAGGTTAGGTTATATTACGTTATTGATGTATATAAAGGTTCCACGGAGACGTAGAGGCCATCTCGCCAGGAATTATGTCAAATATTACCGCCGAGATGATAGGTTGGTTTAGGTTAGGTTATATTTCGTTATTGATGTATACGAAGGTTCCACGGAGACGTAGAGGCCAACTCGCCAGGAATGAAGTCAAATATTACCGCCGAGATGATAGGTTGGGTTAGGTTACGTTATATTACGTTATTGATGTATATGAGGGTTACACGGAGACGTAGAGGCTAACTCGCCAGGTATGCTATCAAATATTACCGCCGAGATGATAGGTTGGGTTAGGTTACGTTATATTGCGTTATTGATGTATATGAGGGTTACACGGAGACGTAGAGGCCAACTCGCCAGGAACGTTGTCAAATATTACTTCCGACATGTTAGGTTGGGTTAGGTTAGGTTATATTACGTTATTGATGTATATAAAGGTTCCACGGAGACGTAGAGGCCATCTCGCCAGGAATTATGTCAAATATTACCGCCGAGATGATAGGTTGGTTTAGGTTAGGTTATATTTCGTTATTGATGTATACGAAGGTTCCACGGAGACGTAGAGGCCAACTCGCCAGGAATGAAGTCAAATATTACCGCCGAGATGATAGGTTGGGTTAGATTACGTTATATTACGTTATTGATGTATATGAGGGTTACACGGAGACGTAGAGGCTAACTCGCCAGGTATGCTATCAAATATTACCGCCGAGATGATAGGTTGGGTTAGGTTACGTTATATTGCGTTATTGATGTATATGAGGGTTACACGGAGACGTAGAGGCCAACTCGCCAGGAACGTTGTCAAATATTGCTTCCGACATGTTAGGTTGGGTTAGGTTAGGTTATATTACGTTATTGATGTATATAAAGGTTCCACGGAGACGTAGAGGCCATCTCGCCAGGAATTATGTTAAATATTACCGCCGAGATGATAGGTTGGTTTAGGTTAGGTTATATTTCGTTATTGATATATACGAAGGTTCCACGGAGACGTAGAGGCCAACTCGCCAGGAATGAAGTCAAATATGACCGCCGAGATGATAGGTTGGGTTAGGTTACGTTATATTACGTTATTGATGTATATGAGGGTTACACGGAGACGTAGAGGCTAACTCGCCAGGTATGCTATCAAATATTACCGCCGAGATGATAGGTTGGGTTAGGTTACGTTATATTGCGTTATTGATGTATATGAGGGTTACACGGAGACGTAGAGGCCAACTCGCCAGGAACGTTGTCAAATATTACTTCCGACATGTTAGGTTGGGTTAGGTTAGGTTATATTAGGTTATTGATGTATATAAAGGTTCCACGGAGACGTAGAGGCCATCTCGCCAGGAATTATGTTAAATATTACCGCCGAGATGATAGGTTGGTTTAGGTTAGATTATATTTCGTTATTGATGTATACGAAGGTTCCACGGAGACGTAGAGGCCAACTCGCCAGGAATGAAGTCAAATATGACCGCCGAGATGATAGGTTGGGTTAGGTTACGTTATATTACGTTATTGATGTATATGAGGGTTACACGGAGACGTAGAGGCCAACTCACCAGGAATGTGGTCGAATATTACCGCCGAGATGTTACGTTGGGTTAGGTTAGGTTATATTACGTTATTGATGTATATAAAGGTCCCACGGAGACGTAGAACCCAACTCGCCAGGAATGTTTTCAAATATTACCGCCGAAATGTTAGGTTGGGTTAGGATAGGCTATATTTCATTCTTGAAATATATAAAGGTCCCACGGAGACGTAGAGTCCATCTCGCGAGGAATGACGTCAAATAATACCGCCGAGATGATAGGTTGGGTTAGGATAGGTTATATTTCGTTATTGAAGTATATAAAGGTCCCACGGAGACGTAGAGGCTAACTCGCCAGGTATGTTGTCAAATATTACCACCGAGATGATAGGTTGGGTTAGGTTACGCTATATTACGTTATTGATGTATATGAGGGTTACACGGAGACGTAGAGGCCAACTCACCAGGAATGTGGTCAAATATTACCGCCGAGATGATAGGTTGGGTTAGGTTACTTTATATTACGTTATTGATGTATATGAGGGTTACACGGAGACGTAGAGGCCAACTCGTCAGGAATGTGGTCAAATATTACCGCCGAAATGTTAGGTTGGGTTAGGATAGGCTATATTTCATTCTTGAAATATATAAAGGTCCCACGGAGACGTAGAGTCCATCTCGCGAGGAATGACGTCAAATAATACCGCCGAGATGATAGGTTGGGTTAGGATAGGTTATATTTCGTTATTGAAGTATATAAAGGTCCCACGGAGACGTAGAGGCTAACTCGCCAGGTATGTTGTCAAATATTACCGCCGAGATGATAGGTTGGGTTAGGTTACGCTATATTACGTTATTGATGTATATGAGGGTTACACGGACACGTAGAGGCCAACTCGCCAGGAATGTGGTCAAATATTACCGCCGAGATGTTACGTTGGGTTAACCTAGCTTATATTATGTTATTGATGTATATAAAGGTCCCACGGATACGTAGAGGCCAACTCGCCAGGAACGTTGTCAAATATTACTTCCGACATGTTAGGTTGGGTTAGGTTAGGTTATATTACGTTATTGATGTATATAAAGGTTCCACGGAGACGTAGAGGCCATCTCGCCAGGAATTATATCAAATATTACCGCCGAGATGATAGGTTGGTTTAGGTTAGGTTATATTTCGTTATTGATGTATACGAAGGTTCCACGGAGACGTAGAGGCCAACTCGCCAGGAATGAAGTCAAATATTACCGCCGAGATGATAGGTTGGGTTAGGTTACGTTATATTACGTTATTGATGTATATGAGGGTTACACGGAGACGTAGAGGCTAACTCGCCAGTTATGCTATCAAATATTACCGCCGAGATGATAGTTTGGGTTAGGTTACGTTATATTGCGTTATTGATGTATATGAGGGTTACACGGAGACGTAGAGGCCAACTCGCCAGGAACGTTGTCAAATATTACTTCCGACATGTTAGGTTGGGTTAGGTTAGGTTATATTACGTTATTGATGTATATAAAGGTTTCACGGAGTCGTAGAGGCCATCTCGCCAGGAATTATGTTAAATATTACCGCCGAGATGATAGGTTGGTTTAGGTTAGGTTATATTTCGTTATTGATGTATACGAAGGTTCCACGGAGACGTAGAGGCCAACTCGCCAGGAATGAAGTCAAATATGACCGCCGAGATGATAGGTTGGGTTAGGTTACGTTATATTACGTTATTGATGTATATGAGGGTTACACGCAGACGTAGAGGCTAACTCGCCAGGTATGCTATCAAATATTACCGCCGAGATGATAGGTTGGGTTAGGTTACGTTATATTACGTTATTGATGTATATGAGGGTTACACGGAGACGTAGAGGCCAACTCACCAGGAATGTGGTCGAATATTACCGCCGAGATGTTACGTTGGGTTAGGTTAGGTTATATTACGTTATTGATGTATATAAAGGTCCCACGGAGACGTAGAAGCCAACTCGCCAGGAATGTTTTCAAATATTACCGCCGAAATGTTAGGTTGGGTTAGGATAGGCTATATTTCATTCTTGAAATATATAAAGGTCCCACGGAGACGTAGAGTCCATCTCGCGAGGAATGACGTCAAATAATACCGCCGAGATGATAGGTTGGGTTAGGATAGGTTATATTTCGTTATTGAAGTATATAAAGGTCCCACGGAGACGTAGAGGCTAACTCGCCAGGTATGTTGTCAAATATTACCGCCGAGATGATAGGTTGGGTTAGGTTACGCTATATTACGTTATTGATGTATATGAGGGTTACACGGAGACGTAGAGGCCAACTCACCAGGAATGTGGTCAAATAATACCGCCGAGATGTTACGTTGGGTTAGCCTAGCTTATATTATGTTATTGATGTATATAAAGGTTCCACGGAGACGTAGAGGCCAACTCGCCAGGAACGTTGTCAAATATTACTTCCGACATGTTAGGTTGGGTTAGGTTAGGTTATATTACGTTATTGATGTATATAAAGGTTCCACGGAGACGTAGAGGCCATCTCGCCAGGAATTATGTCAAATATTACCGCCGAGATGATAGGTTGGTTTAGGTTAGGTTATATTTCGTTATTGATGTATACGAAGGTTCCACGGAGACGTAGAGGCCAACTCGCCAGGAATGAAGTCAAATATTACCGCCGAGATGATAGGTTGGGTTAGGTTACGTTATATTACGTTATTGATGTATATGAGGGTTACACGGAGACGTAGAGGCTAACTCGCCAGGTATGCTATCAAATATTACCGCCGAGATGATAGGTTGGGTTAGGTTACGTTATATTACGTTATTGATGTATATGAGGGTTACACGGAGACGTAGATGCCAACTCACCAGGAATGTGGTCGAATATTACCGCCGAGATGTTACGTTGGGTTAGGTTAGGTTATATTACGTTATTGATGTATATAAAGGTCCCACGGAGACGTAGAAGCCAACTCGCCAGGAATGTTTTCAAATATTACCGTCGAAATGTTAGGTTGGGTTAGGATAGGCTATATTTCATTCTTGAAATATATAAAGGTCCCACGGAGACGTAGAGTCCATCTCGCGAGGAATGACGTCAAATAATACCGCCGAGATGATAGGTTGGGTTAGGATAGGTTATATTTCGTTATTGAAGTATATAAAGGTCCCACGGAGACGTAGAGGCTAACTCGCCAGGTATGTTGTCAAATATTACCGCCGAGATGATAGGTTGGGTTAGGTTACGCTATATTACGTTATTGATGTATATGAGGGTTACACGGAGACGTAGAGGCCAACTCACCAGGAATGTGGTCAAATATTACCGCCGAGATGATAGGTTGGGTTAGGTTACTTTATATTACGTTATTGATGTATATGAGGGTTACACGGAGACTTAGAGGCCAACTCGCCAGGAATGTGGTCAAATATTACCGCCGAGATGTTACGTTGGGTTAGCCTAGCTTATATTATGTTATTGATGTATATAAAGGTCCCACGGAGACGTAGAGGCCAACTCGCCAGGAACGTTGTCAAATATTACTTCCGACATGTTAGGTTGGGTTAGGTTAGGTTATATTACGTTATTGATGTATATAAAGGTTCCACGGAGACGTAGAGGCCATCTCGCCAGGAATTATGTCAAATATTACCGCCGAGATGATAGGTTGGTTTAGGTTAGGTTATATTTCGTTATTGATGTATACGAAGGTTCCACGGAGACGTAGAGTCTAACTCGCCAGGAATGAAGTCAAATATTACCGCCGATATGATAGGTTGGGTTAGGTTACGTTATATTACGTTATTGATGTATATGAGGGTTACACGGAGACGTAGAGGCTAACTCGCCAGGTATGCTATCAAATATTACCGCCGAGATGATAGGTTGGGTTAGGTTACGTTATATTGCGTTATTGATGTATATGAGGGTTACACGGAGACGTAGAGGCCAACTCGCCAGGAACGTTGTCAAATATTACTTCCGACATGTTAGGTTGGGTTAGGTTAGGTTATATTAGGTTATTGATGTATATAAAGGTTCCACGGAGACGTAGAGGCCATCTCGCCAGGAATTATGTTAAATATTACCGCCGAGATGATAGGTTGGTTTAGGTTAGATTATATTTCGTTATTGATGTATACGAAGGTTCCACGGAGACGTAGAGGCCAACTCGCCAGGAATGAAGTCAAATATGACCGCCGAGATGATAGGTTGGGTTAGGTTACGTTATATTACGTTATTGATGTATATGAGGGTTACACGCAGACGTAGAGGCTAACTCGCCAGGTATGCTATCAAATATTACCGCCGAGATGATAGGTTGGGTTAGGTTACGTTATATTACGTTATTGATGTATATGAGGGTTACACGGAGACGTAGAGGCCAACTCACCAGGAATGTGGTCGAATATTACCGCCGAGATGTTACGTTGGGTTAGGTTAGGTTATATTACGTTATTGATGTATATAAAGGTCCCACGGAGACGTAGAAGCCAACTCGCCAGGAATGTTTTCAAATATTACCGCCGAAATGTTAGGTTGGGTTAGGATAGGCTATATTTCATTCTTGAAATATATAAAGGTCCCACGGAGACGTAGAGTCCATCTCGCGAGGAATGACGTCAAATAATACCGCCGAGATGATAGGTTGGGTTAGGATAGGTTATATTTCGTTATTGAAGTATATAAAGGTCCCACGGAGACGTAGAGGCTAACTCGCCAGGTATGTTGTCAAATATTACCGCCGAGATGATAGGTTGGGTTAGGTTACGCTATATTACGTTATTGATGTATATGAGGGTTACACGGAGACGTAGAGGCCAACTCACCAGGAATGTGGTCAAATAATACCGCCGAGATGTTACGTTGGGTTAGCCTAGCTTATATTATGTTATTGATGTATATAAAGGTTCCACGGAGACGTAGAGGCCAACTCGCCAGGAACGTTGTCAAATATTACTTCCGACATGTTAGGTTGGGTTAGGTTAGGTTATATTACGTTATTGATGTATATAAAGGTTCCACGGAGACGTAGAGGCCATCTCGCCAGGAATTATGTCAAATATTACCGCCGAGATGATAGGTTGGTTTAGGTTAGGTTATATTTCGTTATTGATGTATACGAAGGTTCCACGGAGACGTAGAGGCCAACTCGCCAGGAATGAAGTCAAATATTACCGCCGAGATGATAGGTTGGGTTAGGTTACGTTATATTACGTTATTGATGTATATGAGGGTTACACGGAGACGTAGAGGCTAACTCGCCAGGTATGCTATCAAATATTACCGCCGAGATGATAGGTTGGGTTAGGTTACGTTATATTACGTTATTGATGTATATGAGGGTTACACGGAGACGTAGATGCCAACTCACCAGGAATGTGGTCGAATATTACCGCCGAGATGTTACGTTGGGTTAGGTTAGGTTATATTACGTTATTGATGTATATAAAGGTCCCACGGAGACGTAGAAGCCAACTCGCCAGGAATGTTTTCAAATATTACCGCCGAAATGTTAGGTTGGGTTAGGATAGGCTATATTTCATTCTTGAAATATATAAAGGTCCCACGGAGACGTAGAGTCCATCTCGCGAGGAATGACGTCAAATAATACCGCCGAGATGATAGGTTGGGTTAGGATAGGTTATATTTCGTTATTGAAGTATATAAAGGTCCCACGGAGACGTAGAGGCTAACTCGCCAGGTATGTTGTCAAATATTACCGCCGAGATGATAGGTTGGGTTAGGTTACGCTATATTACGTTATTGATGTATATGAGGGTTACACGGAGACGTAGAGGCCAACTCACCAGGAATGTGGTCAAATATTACCGCCGAGATGATAGGTTGGGTTAGGTTACTTTATATTACGTTATTGATGTATATGAGGGTTACACGGAGACTTAGAGGCCAACTCGCCAGGAATGTGGTCAAATATTACCGCCGAGATGTTACGTTGGGTTAGCCTAGCTTATATTATGTTATTGATGTATATAAAGGTCCCACGGAGACGTAGAGGCCAACTCGCCAGGAACGTTGTCAAATATTACTTCCGACATGTTAGGTTGGGTTAGGTTAGGTTATATTACGTTATTGATGTATATAAAGGTTCCACGGAGACGTAGAGGCCATCTCGCCAGGAATTATGTCAAATATTACCGCCGAGATGATAGGTTGGTTTAGGTTAGGTTATATTTCGTTATTGATGTATACGAAGGTTCCACGGAGACGTAGAGTCTAACTCGCCAGGAATGAAGTCAAATATTACCGCCGATATGATAGGTTGGGTTAGGTTACGTTATATTACGTTATTGATGTATATGAGGGTTACACGGAGACGTAGAGGCTAACTCGCCAGGTATGCTATCAAATATTACCGCCGAGATGATAGGTTGGGTTAGGTTACGTTATATTGCGTTATTGATGTATATGAGGGTTACACGGAGACGTAGAGGCCAACTCGCCAGGAACGTTGTCAAATATTACTTCCGACATGTTAGGTTGGGTTAGGTTAGGTTATATTAGGTTATTGATGTATATAAAGGTTCCACGGAGACGTAGAGGCCATCTCGCCAGGAATTATGTTAAATATTACCGCCGAGATGATAGGTTGGTTTAGGTTAGATTATATTTCGTTATTGATGTATACGAAGGTTCCACGGAGACGTAGAGGCCAACTCGCCAGGAATGAAGTCAAATATGACCGCCGAGATGATAGGTTGGGTTAGGTTACGTTATATTACGTTATTGATGTATATGAGGGTTACACGGAGACGTAGAGGCCAACTCACCAGGAATGTGGTCGAATATTACCGCCGAGATGTTACGTTGGGTTAGGTTAGGTTATATTACGTTATTGATGTATATAAAGGTCCCACGGAGACGTAGAAGCCAACTCGCCAGGAATGTTTTCAAATATTACCGCCGAAATGTTAGGTTGGGTTAGGATAGGCTATATTTCATTCTTGAAATATATAAAGGTCCCACGGAGACGCAGAGTCCATCTCGCGAGGAATGACGTCAAATAATACCGCCGAGATGATAGGTTGGGTTAGGATAGGTTATATTTCGTTATTGAAGTATATAAAGGTCCCACGGAGACGTAGAGGCTAACTCGCCAGGTATGTTGTCAAATATTACCGCCGAGATGATAGGTTGGGTTAGGTTACGCTATATTACGTTATTGATGTATATGAGGGTTACACGGAGACGTAGAGGCCAACTCACCAGGAATGTGGTCAAATATTACCGCCGAGATGATAGGTTGGGTTAGGTTACTTTATATTACGTTATTGATGTATATGAGGGTTACACGGAGACTTAGAGGCCAACTCGCCAGGAATGTGGTCAAATATTACCGCCGAGATGTTACGTTGGGTTAGCCTAGCTTATATTATGTTATTGATGTATATAAAGGTCCCACGGAGACGTAGAGGCCAACTCGCCAGGAACGTTGTCAAATATTACTTCCGACATGTTAGGTTGGGTTAGGTTAGGTTATATTACGTTATTGATGTATATAAAGGTTCCACGGAGACGTAGAGGCCATCTCGCCAGGAATTATGTCAAATATTACCGCCGAGATGATAGGTTGGTTTAGGTTAGGTTATATTTCGTTATTGATGTATACGAAGGTTCCACGGAGACGTAGAGTCTAACTCGCCAGGAATGAAGTCAAATATTACCGCCGATATGATAGGTTGGGTTAGGTTACGTTATATTACGTTATTGATGTATATGAGGGTTACACGGAGACGTAGAGGCTAACTCGCCAGGTATGCTATCAAATATTACCGCCGAGATGATAGGTTGGGTTAGGTTACGTTATATTGCGTTATTGATGTATATGAGGGTTACACGGAGACGTAGAGGCCAACTCGCCAGGAACGTTGTCAAATATTACTTCCGACATGTTAGGTTGGGTTAGGTTAGGTTATATTAGGTTATTGATGTATATAAAGGTTCCACGGAGACGTAGAGGCCATCTCGCCAGGAATTATGTTAAATATTACCGCCGAGATGATAGGTTGGTTTAGGTTAGATTATATTTCGTTATTGATGTATACGAAGGTTCCACGGAGACGTAGAGGCCAACTCGCCAGGAATGAAGTCAAATATGACCGCCGAGATGATAGGTTGGGTTAGGTTACGTTATATTACGTTATTGATGTATATGAGGGTTACACGGAGACGTAGAGGCCAACTCACCAGGAATGTGGTCGAATATTACCGCCGAGATGTTACGTTGGGTTAGGTTAGGTTATATTACGTTATTGATGTATATAAAGGTCCCACGGAGACGTAGAAGCCAACTCGCCAGGAATGTTTTCAAATATTACCGCCGAAATGTTAGGTTGGGTTAGGATAGGCTATATTTCATTCTTGAAATATATAAAGGTCCCACGGAGACGCAGAGTCCATCTCGCGAGGAATGACGTCAAATAATACCGCCGAGATGATAGGTTGGGTTAGGATAGGTTATATTTCGTTATTGAAGTATATAAAGGTCCCACGGAGACGTAGAGGCTAACTCGCCAGGTATGTTGTCAAATATTACCGCCGAGATGATAGGTTGGGTTAGGTTACGCTATATTACGTTATTGATGTATATGAGGGTTACACGGAGACGTAGAGGCCAACTCACCAACAATGTGGTCAAATATTACCGCCGAGATGATAGGTTGGGTTAGGTTACTTTATATTACGTTATTGATGTATATGAGGGTTACACGGAGACGTAGAGGCCAACTCGTCAGGAATGTGGTCAAATATTACCGCCGAAATGTTAGGTTGGGTTAGGATAGGCTATATTTCATTCTTGAAATATATAAAGGTCCCACGGAGACGTAGAGTCCATCTCGCGAGGAATGACGTCAAATAATACCGCCGAGATGATAGGTTGGGTTAGGATAGGTTATATTTCGTTATTGAAGTATATAAAGGTCCCACGGAGACGTAGAGGCTAACTCGCCAGGTATGTTGTCAAATATTACCGCCGAGATGATAGGTTGGGTTAGGTTACGCTATATTACGTTATTGATGTATATGAGGGTTACACGGAGACGTAGAGGCCAACTAACCAGGAATGTGGTCAAATATTACCGCCGAGATGATAGGTTGGGTTAGGTTACTTTATATTACGTTATTGATGTATATGAGGGTTACACGGAGACTTAGAGGCCAACTCGCCAGGAATGTGGTCAAATATTACCGCCGAGATGTTACGTTGGGTTAGCCTAGCTTATATTATGTTATTGATGTATATAAAGGTCCCACGGAGACGTAGAGGCCAACTCGCCAGGAACGTTGTCAAATATTACTTCCGACATGTTAGGTTGGGTTAGGTTAGGTTATATTACGTTATTGATGTATATAAAGGTTCCACGGAGACGTAGAGGCCATCTCGCCAGGAATTATGTCAAATATTACCGCCGAGATGATAGGTTGGTTTAGGTTAGGTTATATTTCGTTATTGATGTATACGAAGGTTCCACGGAGACGTAGAGTCTAACTCGCCAGGAATGAAGTCAAATATTACCGCCGATATGATAGGTTGGGTTAGGTTACGTTATATTACGTTATTGATGTATATGAGGGTTACACGGAGACGTAGAGGCTAACTCGCCAGGTATGCTATCAAATATTACCGCCGAGATGATAGGTTGGGTTAGGTTACGTTATATTGCGTTATTGATGTATATGAGGGTTACACGGAGACGTAGAGGCCAACTCGCCAGGAACGTTGTCAAATATTACTTCCGACATGTTAGGTTGGGTTAGGTTAGGTTATATTAGGTTATTGATGTATATAAAGGTTCCACGGAGACGTAGAGGCCATCTCGCCAGGAATTATGTTAAATATTACCGCCGAGATGATAGGTTGGTTTAGGTTAGATTATATTTCGTTATTGATGTATACGAAGGTTCCACGGAGACGTAGAGGCCAACTCGCCAGGAATGAAGTCAAATATGACCGCCGAGATGATAGGTTGGGTTAGGTTACGTTATATTACGTTATTGATGTATATGAGGGTTACACGGAGACGTAGAGGCCAACTCACCAGGAATGTGGTCGAATATTACCGCCGAGATGATAGGTTGGGTTAGGTTACTTTATATTACGTTATTGATGTATATGAGGGTTACACGGAGACGTAGAGGCCAACTCGTCAGGAATGTGGTCAAATATTACCGCCGAAATGTTAGGTTGGGTTAGGATAGGCTATATTTCATTCTTGAAATATATAAAGGTCCCACGGAGACGTAGAGTCCATCTCGCGAGGAATGACGTCAAATAATACCGCCGAGATGATAGGTTGGGTTAGGATAGGTTATATTTCGTTATTGAAGTATATAAAGGTCCCACGGAGACGTAGAGGCTAACTCGCCAGGTATGTTGTCAAATATTACCGCCGAGATGATAGGTTGGGTTAGGTTACGCTATATTACGTTATTGATGTATATGAGGGTTACACGGACACGTAGAGGCCAACTCGCCAGGAATGTGGTCAAATATTACCGCCGAGATGTTACGTTGGGTTAACCTAGCTTATATTATGTTATTGATGTATATAAAGGTCCCACGGATACGTAGAGGCCAACTCGCCAGGAACGTTGTCAAATATTACTTCCGACATGTTAGGTTGGGTTAGGTTAGGTTATATTACGTTATTGATGTATATAAAGGTTCCACGGAGACGTAGAGGCCATCTCGCCAGGAATTATATCAAATATTACCGCCGAGATGATAGGTTGGTTTAGGTTAGGTTATATTTCGTTATTGATGTATACGAAGGTTCCACGGAGACGTAGAGGCCAACTCGCCAGGAATGAAGTCAAATATTACCGCCGAGATGATAGGTTGGGTTAGGTTACGTTATATTACGTTATTGATGTATATGAGGGTTACACGGAGACGTAGAGGCTAACTCGCCAGGTATGCTATCAAATATTACCGCCGAGATGATAGTTTGGGTTAGGTTACGTTATATTGCGTTATTGATGTATATGAGGGTTACACGGAGACGTAGAGGCCAACTCGCCAGGAACGTTGTCAAATATTACTTCCGACATGTTAGGTTGGGTTAGGTTAGGTTATATTACGTTATTGATGTATATAAAGGTTTCACGGAGTCGTAGAGGCCATCTCGCCAGGAATTATGTTAAATATTACCGCCGAGATGATAGGTTGGTTTAGGTTAGGTTATATTTCGTTATTGATGTATACGAAGGTTCCACGGAGACGTAGAGGCCAACTCGCCAGGAATGAAGTCAAATATGACCGCCGAGATGATAGGTTGGGTTAGGTTACGTTATATTACGTTATTGATGTATATGAGGGTTACACGCAGACGTAGAGGCTAACTCGCCAGGTATGCTATCAAATATTACCGCCGAGATGATAGGTTGGGTTAGGTTACGTTATATTACGTTATTGATGTATATGAGGGTTACACGGAGACGTAGAGGCCAACTCACCAGGAATGTGGTCGAATATTACCGCCGAGATGTTACGTTGGGTTAGGTTAGGTTATATTACGTTATTGATGTATATAAAGGTCCCACGGAGACGTAGAAGCCAACTCGCCAGGAACGTTTTCAAATATTACCGCCGAAATGTTAGGTTGGGTTAGGATAGGCTATATTTCATTCTTGAAATATATAAAGGTCCCACGGAGACGTAGAGTCCATCTCGCGAGGAATGACGTCAAATAATACCGCCGAGATGATAGGTTGGGTTAGGATAGGTTATATTTCGTTATTGAAGTATATAAAGGTCCCACGGAGACGTAGAGGCTAACTCGCCAGGTATGTTGTCAAATATTACCGCCGAGATGATAGGTTGGGTTAGGTTACGCTATATTACGTTATTGATGTATATGAGGGTTACACGGAGACGTAGAGGCCAACTCACCAGGAATGTGGTCAAATAATACCGCCGAGATGTTACGTTGGGTTAGCCTAGCTTATATTATGTTATTGATGTATATAAAGGTTCCACGGAGACGTAGAGGCCAACTCGCCAGGAACGTTGTCAAATATTACTTCCGACATGTTAGGTTGGGTTAGGTTAGGTTATATTACGTTATTGATGTATATAAAGGTTTCACGGAGTCGTAGAGGCCATCTCGCCAGGAATTATGTTAAATATTACCGCCGAGATGATAGGTTGGTTTAGGTTAGGTTATATTTCGTTATTGATGTATACGAAGGTTCCACGGAGACGTAGAGGCCAACTCGCCAGGAATGAAGTCAAATATGACCGCCGAGATGATAGGTTGGGTTAGGTTACGTTGTATTACGTTATTGATGTATATGAGGGTTACACGGAGACGTAGAGGCCAACTCACCAGGAATGTGGTCGAATATTACCGCCGAGATGTTACGTTGGGTTAGGTTAGGTTATATTACGTTATTGATGTATATAAAGGTCCCACGGAGACGTAGAAGCCAACTCGCCAGGAATGTTTTCAAATATTACCGCCGAAATGTTAGGTTGGGTTAGGATAGGCTATATTTCATTCTTGAAATATATAAAGGTCCCACGGAGACGTAGAGTCCATCTCGCGAGGAATGACGTCAAATAATACCGCCGAGATGATAGGTTGGGTTAGGATAGGTTATATTTCGTTATTGAAGTATGTAAAGGTCCCACGGAGACGTAGAGGCTAACTCGCCAGGTATGTTGTCAAATATTACCGCCGAGATGATAGGTTGGGTTAGGTTACGCTATATTACGTTATTGATGTATATGAGGGTTACACGGAGACGTAGAGGCCAACTCACCAGGAATGTGGTCAAATATTACCGCCGAGATGATAGGTTGGGTTAGGTTACTTTATATTACGTTATTGATGTATATGAGGGTTACACGGAGACGTAGAGGCCAACTCGCCAGGAATGTGGTCAAATATTACCGCCGAGATGTTACCTTGGGTTAGCCTAGCTTATATTATGTTATTGATGTATATAAAGGTCCCACGGAGACGTAGAGGCCAACTCGCCAGGAACGTTGTCAAATATTACTTCCGACATGTTAGGTTGGGTTAGGTTAGGTTATATTACGTTATTGATGTATATAAAGGTTCCACGGAGACGTAGAGGCCATCTCGCCAGGAATTATGTCAAATATTACCGCCGAGATGATAGGTTGGTTTAGGTTAGGTTATATTTCGTTATTGATGTATACGAAGGTTCCACGGAGACGTAGAGGCCAACTCGCCAGGAATGAAGGCAAACATGACCGCCGAGATGATAGGTTGGGTTAGGTTACGTTATATTACGTTATTGATGTATATGAGGGTTACACGCAGACGTAGAGGCTAACTCGCCAGGTATGCTATCAAATATTACCGCCGAGATGATAGGTTGGGTTAGGTTACGTTATATTACGTTATTGATGTATATGAGGGTTACACGGAGACGTAGAGGCCAACTCACCAGGAATGTGGTCGAATATTACCGCCGAGATGTTACGTTGGGTTAGGTTAGGTTATATTACGTTATTGATGTATATAAAGGTCCCACGGAGACGTAGAAGCCAACTCGCCAGGAATGTTTTCAAATATTACCGCCGAAATGTTAGGTTGGGTTAGGATAGGCTATATTTCATTCTTGAAATATATAAAGGTCCCACGGAGACGTAGTGTCCATCTCGCGAGTAATGACGTCAAATAATACCGCCGAGATGATAGGTTGGGTTAGGATAGGTTATATTTCGTTATTGAAGTATATAAAGGTCCCACGGAGACGTAGAGGCTAACTCGCCAGGTATGTTGTCAAATATTACCGCCGAGATGATAGGTTGGGTTAGGTTACGCTATATTACGTTATTGATGTATATGAGGGTTACACGGAGACGTAGAGGCCAACTCACCAGGAATTTGGTCAAATATTACCGCCGAGATGATAGGTTGGGTTAGGTTACTTTATATTACGTTATTGATGTATATGAGGGTTACACGGAGACGTAGAGGCCAACTCGCCAGGAATGTGGTCAAATATTACCGCCGAGATGTTACGTTGGGTTAGCCTAGCTTATATTATGTTATTGATGTATATAAAGGTCCCACGGAGACGTAGAGGCCAACTCGCCAGGAACGTTGTCAAATATTACTTCCGACATGTTAGGTTGAGTTAGGTTAGGTTATATTACGTTATTGATGTATATAAAGGTTCCACGGAGACGTAGAGGCCATCTCGCCAGGAATTATGTCAAATATTACCGCCGAGATGATAGGTTGGTTTAGGTTAGGTTATATTTCGTTATTGATGTATACGAAGGTTCCACGGAGACGTAGAGGCCAACTCGCCAGGAATGAAGTCAAATATTACCGCCGAGATGATAGGTTGGGTTAGGTTACGTTATATTACGTTATTGATGTATATGAGGGTTACACGGAGACGTAGAGGCCAACTCACCAGGAATGTGGTCGAATATTACCGCCGAGATGTTACGTTGGGTTAGGTTAGGTTATATTACGTTATTGATGTATATAAAGGTCCCACGGAGACGTAGAAGCCAACTCGCCAGGAATGTTTTCAAATATTACCGCCGAAATGTTAGGTTGGGTTAGGATAGGCTATATTTCATTCTTGAAATATAAAAAGGTCCCACGGAGACGTGGAGTCCATCTCGCGAGTAATGACGTCAAATAATACCGCCGAGATGATAGGTTGGGTTAGGATAGGTTATATTTCGTTATTGAAGTATATAAAGGTCCCACGGAGACGTAGAGGCTAACTCGCCAGGTATGTTGTCAAATATTACCGCCGAGATGATAGGTTGGGTTAGGTTACGCTATATTACGTTATTGATGTATATGAGGGTTACACGGAGACGTAGAGGCCAACTCACCAGGAATTTGGTCAAATATTACCGCCGAGATGATAGGTTGGGTTAGGTTACTTTATATTACGTTATTGATGTATATGAGGGTTACACGGAGACGTAGAGGCCAACTCACCAGGAATGTGGTCAAATATTACCGCCGAGATGATAGGTTGGGTTAGGTTACTTTATATTACGTTATTGATGTATATGAGGGTTACACGGAGACGTAGAGGCCAACTCGCCAGGAATGTGGTCAAATATTACCGCCGAGATGTTACGTTGGGTTAGCCTAGCTTATATTATGTTATTGATGTATATAAAGGTCCCACGGAGACGTAGAGGCCAACTCGCCAGGAACGTTGTCAAATATTACTTCCGACATGTTAGGTTGAGTTAGGTTAGGTTATATTACGTTATTGATGTATATAAAGGTTCCACGGAGACGTAGAGGCCATCTCGCCAGGAATTATGTCAAATATTACCGCCGAGATGATAGGTTGGTTTAGGTTAGGTTATATTTCGTTATTGATGTATACGAAGGTTCCACGGAGACGTAGAGGCCAACTCGCCAGGAATGTTTTCAAATATTACCGCCGAAATGTTAGCTTGGGTTAGGATAGGCTATATTTCATTCTTGAAATATATAAAGGTCCCACGGAGACGTAGAGTCCATCTCGCCAGGAATGACGTCAAATAATACCGCCGAGATGATAGGTTAGGTTAGGATAGGTTATATTTCGTTATTGAAGTATATAAAGGTCCCACGCAGACGTAGAGGCTAACTCGCCAGGTATGTTGTCAAATATTACCGCCGAGATGATAGGTTGGGTTAGGTTTCGTTATATTGCGTTATTGATGTATATGAGGGTTACACGGAGACGTAGAGTCCAACTCGCCAGGAACGTTGTCAAATATTACCGCCGATGTATTAGGTTGGGTTAGGTTAGGTTATATTACGTTATTGATGTATATGAAGGCCCCACGGAGACGTAGAGGCCAACTCGCCAGGAATGTTGTCAAATATTACCGCCGATGTGTTAGGTTCGGTTATATTATGTTATATTACGGTATTGATGGATATGAAGGTCTCACGGAGACGTAGAGGCCAACTCGCCAGGAAAGTTCCCAAATATTACCGCCGAGATGTTAGGTTGGGTTAGGTTAGGTTATATTACGCTATTGATGTATATAAATGTCCCACGGTGACGTAGAGGCCAACTCGACAGGAATGTTATCAAATATTAGTGCCGAGAGGTTGGGTTGGGTGAGGTTAGGTTATATTATGTTATTGATGTATATATAGGCCCCACGGAGACGTCGAGGCCAACCCGCTAGGAATGTTGGCAAATAATAGCGCCGAAAGGTTACGTTGGGTTAGTTTAGGTTATATTACGTTATTGATATATGTGAAGGTCCCACGGAGACGTAGAGGCCAATTCGCCAGGAATGTTGTCTCATAATAGCGCCGAGTGGTTAGGTCGGGTTATATTAGGTTATATTACGTTATTGATGGATATGAACGTCTCACGGAGACGTAGAGGCCAACTCGCCAGGAATGTTGTCAAATATTACCGCCGAGAAGATAGGTTGGGTTAGGTTAGGTTATATTACGTTATTGATGTATATGAGGGTTACACGCAGACGTAGAGGCTAACTCGCCAGGTATGCTATCAAATATTACCGCCGAGATGATAGGTTGGGTTAGGTTACGTTATATTACGTTATTGATGTATATGAGGGTTACACGGAGACGTAGAGGCCAACTCACCAGGAATGTGGTCGAATATTACCGCCGAGATGTTACGTTGGGTTAGGTTAGGTTATATTACGTTATTGATGTATATAAAGGTACCACGGAGACGTAGAAGCCAACTCGCCAGGAATGTTTTCAAATATTACCGCCGAAATGTTAGGTTGGTTTAGGATAGGCTATATTTCATTCTTGAAATATAAAAAGGTCCCACGGAGACGTGGAGTCCATCTCGCGAGTAATGACGTCAAATAATACCGCCGAGATGATAGGTTGGGTTAGGATAGGTTATATTTCGTTATTGAAGTATATAAAGGTCCCACGGAGACGTAGAGGCTAACTCGCCAGGTATGTTGTCAAATATTACCGCCGAGATGATAGGTTGGGTTAGGTTACGCTATATTACGTTATTGATGTATATGAGGGTTACACGGAGACGTAGAGGCCAACTCACCAGGAATTTGGTCAAATATTACCGCCGAGATGATAGGTTGGGTTAGGTTACTTTATATTACGTTATTGATGTATATGAGGGTTACACGGAGACGTAGAGGCCAACTCACCAGGAATGTGGTCAAATATTACCGCCGAGATGATAGGTTGGGTTAGGTTACTTTATATTACGTTATTGATGTATATGAGTGTTACACGGAGACGTAGAGGCCAACTCGCCAGGAATGTGGTCAAATATTACCGCCGAGATGTTACGTTGGGTTAGCCTAGCTTATATTATGTTATTGATGTATATAAAGGTCCCACGGAGACGTAGAGGCCAACTCGCCAGGAACGTTGTCAAATATTACTTCCGACATGTTAGGTTGAGTTAGGTTAGGTTATATTACGTTATTGATGTATATAAAGGTTCCACGGAGACGTAGAGGCCATCTCGCCAGGAATTATGTCAAATATTACCGCCGAGATGATAGGTTGGTTTAGGTTAGGTTATATTTCGTTATTGATGTATACGAAGGTCCCACGGAGACGTAGAGGCTAACTCGCCAGGTATGTTGTCAAATATTACCGCCGAGATGATAGGTTGGGTTAGGTTACGCTATATTACGTTATTGATGTATATGAGGGTTACACGGAGACGTAGAGGCCAACTCACCAGGAATGTGGTCAAATATTACCGCCGAGATGATAGGTTGGGTTAGGTTACTTTATATTACGTTATTGATGTATATGAGGGTTACACGGAGACGTAGAGGCCAACTCGCCAGGAATGTGGTCAAATATTACCGCCGAGATGTTACCTTGGGTTAGCCTAGCTTATATTATGTTATTGATGTATATAAAGGTCCCACGGAGACGTAGAGGCCAACTCGCCAGGAACGTTGTCAAATATTACTTCCGACATGTTAGGTTGGGTTAGGTTAGGTTATATTACGTTATTGATGTATATAAAGGTTCCACGGAGACGTAGAGGCCATCTCGCCAGGAATTATGTCAAATATTACCGCCGAGATGATAGGTTGGTTTAGGTTAGGTTATATTTCGTTATTGATGTATACGAAGGTTCCACGGAGACGTAGAGGCCAACTCGCCAGGAATGAAGGCAAACATGACCGCCGAGATGATAGGTTGGGTTAGGTTACGTTATATTACGTTATTGATGTATATGAGGGTTACACGCAGACGTAGAGGCTAACTCGCCAGGTATGCTATCAAATATTACCGCCGAGATGATAGGTTGGGTTAGGTTACGTTATATTACGTTATTGATGTATATGAGGGTTACACGGAGACGTAGAGGCCAACTCACCAGGAATGTGGTCGAATATTACCGCCGAGATGTTACGTTGGGTTAGGTTAGGTTATATTACGTTATTGATGTATATAAAGGTCCCACGGAGACGTAGAAGCCAACTCGCCAGGAATGTTTTCAAATATTACCGCCGAAATGTTAGGTTGGGTTAGGATAGGCTATATTTCATTCTTGAAATATATAAAGGTCCCACGGAGACGTAGTGTCCATCTCGCGAGTAATGACGTCAAATAATACCGCCGAGATGATAGGTTGGGTTAGGATAGGTTATATTTCGTTATTGAAGTATATAAAGGTCCCACGGAGACGTAGAGGCTAACTCGCCAGGTATGTTGTCAAATATTACCGCCGAGATGATAGGTTGGGTTAGGTTACGCTATATTACGTTATTGATGTATATGAGGGTTACACGGAGACGTAGAGGCCAACTCACCAGGAATTTGGTCAAATATTACCGCCGAGATGATAGGTTGGGTTAGGTTACTTTATATTACGTTATTGATGTATATGAGGGTTACACGGAGACGTAGAGGCCAACTCGCCAGGAATGTGGTCAAATATTACCGCCGAGATGTTACGTTGGGTTAGCCTAGCTTATATTATGTTATTGATGTATATAAAGGTCCCACGGAGACGTAGAGGCCAACTCGCCAGGAACGTTGTCAAATATTACTTCCGACATGTTAGGTTGAGTTAGGTTAGGTTATATTACGTTATTGATGTATATAAAGGTTCCACGGAGACGTAGAGGCCATCTCGCCAGGAATTATGTCAAATATTACCGCCGAGATGATAGGTTGGTTTAGGTTAGGTTATATTTCGTTATTGATGTATACGAAGGTTCCACGGAGACGTAGAGGCCAACTCGCCAGGAATGAAGTCAAATATTACCGCCGAGATGATAGGTTGGGTTAGGTTACGTTATATTACGTTATTGATGTATATGAGGGTTACACGGAGACGTAGAGGCCAACTCACCAGGAATGTGGTCGAATATTACCGCCGAGATGTTACGTTGGGTTAGGTTAGGTTATATTACGTTATTGATGTATATAAAGGTCCCACGGAGACGTAGAAGCCAACTCGCCAGGAATGTTTTCAAATATTACCGCCGAAATGTTAGGTTGGGTTAGGATAGGCTATATTTCATTCTTGAAATATAAAAAGGTCCCACGGAGACGTGGAGTCCATCTCGCGAGTAATGACGTCAAATAATACCGCCGAGATGATAGGTTGGGTTAGGATAGGTTATATTTCGTTATTGAAGTATATAAAGGTCCCACGGAGACGTAGAGGCTAACTCGCCAGGTATGTTGTCAAATATTACCGCCGAGATGATAGGTTGGGTTAGGTTACGCTATATTACGTTATTGATGTATATGAGGGTTACACGGAGACGTAGAGGCCAACTCACCAGGAATTTGGTCAAATATTACCGCCGAGATGATAGGTTGGGTTAGGTTACTTTATATTACGTTATTGATGTATATGAGGGTTACACGGAGACGTAGAGGCCAACTCACCAGGAATGTGGTCAAATATTACCGCCGAGATGATAGGTTGGGTTAGGTTACTTTATATTACGTTATTGATGTATATGAGGGTTACACGGAGACGTAGAGGCCAACTCGCCAGGAATGTGGTCAAATATTACCGCCGAGATGTTACGTTGGGTTAGCCTAGCTTATATTATGTTATTGATGTATATAAAGGTCCCACGGAGACGTAGAGGCCAACTCGCCAGGAACGTTGTCAAATATTACTTCCGACATGTTAGGTTGAGTTAGGTTAGGTTATATTACGTTATTGATGTATATAAAGGTTCCACGGAGACGTAGAGGCCATCTCGCCAGGAATTATGTCAAATATTACCGCCGAGATGATAGGTTGGTTTAGGTTAGGTTATATTTCGTTATTGATGTATACGAAGGTTCCACGGAGACGTAGAGGCCAACTCGCCAGGAATGAAGTCAAACATGACCGCCGAGATGATAGGTTGGGTTAGGTTACGTTATATTACGTTATTGATGTATATGAGGGTTACACGCAGACGTAGAGGCTAACTCGCCAGGTATGCTATCAAATATTACCGCCGAGATGATAGGTTGGGTTAGGTTACGTTATATTACGTTATTGATGTATATGAGGGTTACACGGAGACGTAGAGGCCAACTCACCAGGAATGTGGTCGAATATTACCGCCGAGATGTTACGTTGGGTTAGGTTAGGTTATATTACGTTATTGATGTATATAAAGGTACCACGGAGACGTAGAAGCCAACTCGCCAGGAATGTTTTCAAATATTACCGCCGAAATGTTAGGTTGGGTTAGGATAGGCTATATTTCATTCTTGAAATATAAAAAGGTCCCACGGAGACGTGGAGTCCATCTCGCGAGTAATGACGTCAAATAATACCGCCGAGATGATAGGTTGGGTTAGGATAGGTTATATTTCGTTATTGAAGTATATAAAGGTCCCACGGAGACGTAGAGGCTAACTCGCCAGGTATGTTGTCAAATATTACCGCCGAGATGATAGGTTGGGTTAGGTTACGCTATATTACGTTATTGATGTATATGAGGGTTACACGGAGACGTAGAGGCCAACTCACCAGGAATTTGGTCAAATATTACCGCCGAGATGATAGGTTGGGTTAGGTTACTTTATATTACGTTATTGATGTATATGAGGGTTACACGGAGACGTAGAGGCCAACTCACCAGGAATGTGGTCAAATATTACCGCCGAGATGATAGGTTGGGTTAGGTTACTTTATATTACGTTATTGATGTATATGAGTGTTACACGGAGACGTAGAGGCCAACTCGCCAGGAATGTGGTCAAATATTACCGCCGAGATGTTACGTTGGGTTAGCCTAGCTTATATTATGTTATTGATGTATATAAAGGTCCCACGGAGACGTAGAGGCCAACTCGCCAGGAACGTTGTCAAATATTACTTCCGACATGTTAGGTTGAGTTAGGTTAGGTTATATTACGTTATTGATGTATATAAAGGTTCCACGGAGACGTAGAGGCCATCTCGCCAGGAATTATGTCAAATATTACCGCCGAGATGATAGGTTGGTTTAGGTTAGGTTATATTTCGTTATTGATGTATACGAAGGTCCCACGGAGACGTAGAGGCTAACTCGCCAGGTATGTTGTCAAATATTACCGCCGAGATGATAGGTTGGGTTAGGTTACGCTATATTACGTTATTGATGTATATGAGGGTTACACGGAGACGTAGAGGCCAACTCACCAGGAATGTGGTCAAATATTACCGCCGAGATGATAGGTTGGGTTAGGTTACTTTATATTACGTTATTGATGTATATGAGGGTTACACGGAGACGTAGAGGCCAACTCGCCAGGAATGTGGTCAAATATTACCGCCGAGATGTTACCTTGGGTTAGCCTAGCTTATATTATGTTATTGATGTATATAAAGGTCCCACGGAGACGTAGAGGCCAACTCGCCAGGAACGTTGTCAAATATTACTTCCGACATGTTAGGTTGGGTTAGGTTAGGTTATATTACGTTATTGATGTATATAAAGGTTCCACGGAGACGTAGAGGCCATCTCGCCAGGAATTATGTCAAATATTACCGCCGAGATGATAGGTTGGTTTAGGTTAGGTTATATTTCGTTATTGATGTATACGAAGGTTCCACGGAGACGTAGAGGCCAACTCGCCAGGAATGAAGGCAAACATGACCGCCGAGATGATAGGTTGGGTTAGGTTACGTTATATTACGTTATTGATGTATATGAGGGTTACACGCAGACGTAGAGGCTAACTCGCCAGGTATGCTATCAAATATTACCGCCGAGATGATAGGTTGGGTTAGGTTACGTTATATTACGTTATTGATGTATATGAGGGTTACACGGAGACGTAGAGGCCAACTCACCAGGAATGTGGTCGAATATTACCGCCGAGATGATAGGTTGGGTTAGGATAGGTTATATTTCGTTATTGAAGTATATAAAGGTCCCACGGAGACGTAGAGGCCAACTCGCCAGGAATGTGGTCAAATATTACCGCCGAGATGTTACGTTGGGTTAGCCTAGCTTGTATTATGTTATTGATGTATATAAAGGTCCCACGGAGACGTAGAGGCCAACTCGCCAGGAACGTTGTCAAATATTACTTCCGACATGTTAGGTTAGGTTAGGATAGGTTATATTTCGTTATTGAAGTATATAAAGGTCCCACGCAGACGTAGAGGCTAACTCGCCAGGTATGTTGTCAAATATTACCGCCGAGATGATAGGTTGGGTTAGGTTACGCTATATTACGTTATTGATGTATATGAGGGTTACACGGAGACGTAGAGGCCAACTCACCAGGAATGTGGTCAAATATTACCGCCGAGATGATAGGTTGGGTTAGGTTACTTTATATTACGTTATTGATGTATATGAGGGTTACACGGAGACGTAGAGGCCAACTCGCCAGGAATGTGTTCTAATATTACCGCCGAGATGTTAGGTTGGGTTAGCCTAGCTTATATTATGTTATTGATGTATATAAAGGTCCCACGGAGACGTAGAGGCCAGATCGCCAGGGATGTTGTCAAATATTACCGCCGAGATGATAGGTTGGGTTAGGTTAGGTTATATTACGTTATTGATGTATATAAAGGTCCCACGGAGACGTAGAAGCCAACTCGCCAGGAATGTTTTCAAATATTACCGCCGAAATGTTAGCTTGGGTTAGGATAGGCTATATTTCATTCTTGAAATATATAAAGGTCCCACGGAGACGTAGAGTCCATCTCGCCAGGAATGACGTCAAATAATACCGCCGAGATGATAGGTTAGGTTAGGATAGGTTATATTTCGTTATTGAAGTATATAAAGGTCCCACGCAGACGTAGAGGCTAACTCGCCAGGTATGTTGTCAAATATTACCGCCGAGATGATAGGTTGGGTTAGGTTTCGTTATATTGCGTTATTGATGTATATGAGGGTTACACGGAGACGTAGAGTCCAACTCGCCAGGAACGTTGTCAAATATTACCGCCGATGTATTAGGTTGGGTTAGGTTAGGTTATATTACGTTATTGATGTATATGAAGGCCCCACGGAGACGTAGAGGCCAACTCGCCAGGAATGTTGTCAAATATTACCGCCGATGTGTTAGGTTCGGTTATATTATGTTATATTACGGTATTGATGGATATGAAGGTCTCACGGAGACGTAGAGGCCAACTCGCCAGGAAAGTTCCCAAATATTACCGCCGAGATGTTAGGTTGGGTTAGGTTAGGTTATATTACGCTATTGATGTATATAAATGTCCCACGGTGACGTAGAGGCCAACTCGACAGGAATGTTATCAAATATTAGTGCCGAGAGGTTGGGTTGGGTGAGGTTAGGTTATATTATGTTATTGATGTATATATAGGCCCCACGGAGACGTCGAGGCCAACCCGCTAGGAATGTTGGCAAATAATAGCGCCGAAAGGTTACGTTGGGTTAGTTTAGGTTATATTACGTTATTGATATATGTGAAGGTCCCACGGAGACGTAGAGGCCAATTCGCCAGGAATGTTGTCTCATAATAGCGCCGAGTGGTTAGGTCGGGTTATATTAGGTTATATTACGTTATTGATGGATATGAACGTCTCACGGAGACGTAGAGGCCAACTCGCCAGGAATGTTGTCAAATATTACCGCCGAGAAGATAGGTTGGGTTAGGTTAGGTTATATTACGTTATTGATGTATATGAGGGTTACACGCAGACGTAGAGGCTAACTCGCCAGGTATGCTATCAAATATTACCGCCGAGATGATAGGTTGGGTTAGGTTACGTTATATTACGTTATTGATGTATATGAGGGTTACACGGAGACGTAGAGGCCAACTCACCAGGAATGTGGTCGAATATTACCGCCGAGATGTTACGTTGGGTTAGGTTAGGTTATATTACGTTATTGATGTATATAAAGGTCCCACGGAGACGTAGAAGCCAACTCGCCAGGAATGTTTTCAAATATTACCGCCGAAATGTTAGGTTGGGTTAGGATAGGCTATATTTCATTCTTGAAATATATAAAGGTCCCACGGAGACGTAGTGTCCATCTCGCGAGTAATGACGTCAAATAATACCGCCGAGATGATAGGTTGGGTTAGGATAGGTTATATTTCGTTATTGAAGTATATAAAGGTCCCACGGAGACGTAGAGGCTAACTCGCCAGGTATGTTGTCAAATATTACCGCCGAGATGATAGGTTGGGTTAGGTTACGCTATATTACGTTATTGATGTATATGAGGGTTACACGGAGACGTAGAGGCCAACTCACCAGGAATTTGGTCAAATATTACCGCCGAGATGATAGGTTGGGTTAGGTTACTTTATATTACGTTATTGATGTATATGAGGGTTACACGGAGACGTAGAGGCCAACTCGCCAGGAATGTGGTCAAATATTACCGCCGAGATGTTACGTTGGGTTAGCCTAGCTTATATTATGTTATTGATGTATATAAAGGTCCCACGGAGACGTAGAGGCCAACTCGCCAGGAACGTTGTCAAATATTACTTCCGACATGTTAGGTTGAGTTAGGTTAGGTTATATTACGTTATTGATGTATATAAAGGTTCCACGGAGACGTAGAGGCCATCTCGCCAGGAATTATGTCAAATATTACCGCTGAGATGATAGGTTGGTTTAGGTTAGGTTATATTTCGTTATTGATGTATACGAAGGTTCCACGGAGACGTAGAGGCCAACTCGCCAGGAATGAAGTCAAACATGACCGCCGAGATGATAGGTTGGGTTAGGTTACGTTATATTACGTTATTGATGTATATGAGGGTTACACGCAGACGTAGAGGCTAACTCGCCAGGTATGCTATCAAATATTACCGCCGAGATGATAGGTTGGGTTAGGCTACGTTATATTACGTTATTGATGTATATGAGGGTTACACGGAGACGTAGAGGCCAACTCACCAGGAATGTGGTCGAATATTACCGCCGAGATGATAGGTTGGGTTAGGATAGGTTATATTTCGTTATTGAAGTATATAAAGGTCCCACGGAGACGTAGAGGCCAACTCGCCAGGAATGTGGTCAAATATTACCGCCGAGATGTTACGTTGGGTTAGCCTAGCTTGTATTATGTTATTGATGTATATAAAGGTCCCACGGAGACGTAGAGGCCAACTCGCCAGGAACGTTGTCAAATATTACTTCCGACATGTTAGGTTAGGTTAGGATAGGTTATATTTCGTTATTGAAGTATATAAAGGTCCCACGCAGACGTAGAGGCTAACTCGCCAGGTATGTTGTCAAATATTACCGCCGAGATGATAGGTTGGGTTAGGTTACGCTATATTACGTTATTGATGTATATGAGGGTTACACGGAGACGTAGAGGCCAACTCACCAGGAATGTGGTCAAATATTACCGCCGAGATGATAGGTTGGGTTAGGTTACTTTATATTACGTTATTGATGTATATGAGGGTTACACGGAGACGTAGAGGCCAACTCGCCAGGAATGTGTTCTAATATTACCGCCGAGATGTTAGGTTGGGTTAGCCTAGCTTATATTATGTTATTGATGTATATAAAGGTCCCACGGAGACGTAGAGGCCAGATCGCCAGGGATGTTGTCAAATATTACCGCCGAGATGATAGGTTGGGTTAGGTTAGGTTATATTACGTTATTGATGTATATAAAGGTCCCACGGAGACGTAGAAGCCAACTCGCCAGGAATGTTTTCAAATATTACCGCCGAAATGTTAGCTTGGGTTAGGATAGGCTATATTTCATTCTTGAAATATATAAAGGTCCCACGGAGACGTAGAGTCCATCTCGCCAGGAATGACGTCAAATAATACCGCCGAGATGATAGGTTAGGTTAGGATAGGTTATATTTCGTTATTGAAGTATATAAAGGTCCCACGCAGACGTAGAGGCTAACTCGCCAGGTATGTTGTCAAATATTACCGCCGAGATGATAGGTTGGGTTAGGTTTCGTTATATTGCGTTATTGATGTATATGAGGGTTACACGGAGACGTAGAGTCCAACTCGCCAGGAACGTTGTCAAATATTACCGCCGATGTATTAGGTTGGGTTAGGTTAGGTTATATTACGTTATTGATGTATATGAAGGCCCCACGGAGACGTAGAGGCCAACTCGCCAGGAATGTTGTCAAATATTACCGCCGATGTGTTAGGTTCGGTTATATTATGTTATATTACGGTATTGATGGATATGAAGGTCTCACGGAGACGTAGAGGCCAACTCGCCAGGAAAGTTCCCAAATATTACCGCCGAGATGTTAGGTTGGGTTAGGTTAGGTTATATTACGCTATTGATGTATATAAATGTCCCACGGTGACGTAGAGGCCAACTCGACAGGAATGTTATCAAATATTAGTGCCGAGAGGTTGGGTTGGGTGAGGTTAGGTTATATTATGTTATTGATGTATATATAGGCCCCACGGAGACGTCGAGGCCAACCCGCTAGGAATGTTGGCAAATAATAGCGCCGAAAGGTTACGTTGGGTTAGTTTAGGTTATATTACGTTATTGATATATGTGAAGGTCCCACGGAGACGTAGAGGCCAATTCGCCAGGAATGTTGTCTCATAATAGCGCCGAGTGGTTAGGTCGGGTTATATTAGGTTATATTACGTTATTGATGGATATGAACGTCTCACGGAGACGTAGAGGCCAACTCGCCAGGAATGTTGTCAAATATTACCGCCGAGAAGATAGGTTGGGTTAGGTTAGGTTATATTACGTTATTGATGTATATGAGGGTTACACGCAGACGTAGAGGCTAACTCGCCAGGTATGCTATCAAATATTACCGCCGAGATGATAGGTTGGGTTAGGTTACGTTATATTACGTTATTGATGTATATGAGGGTTACACGGAGACGTAGAGGCCAACTCACCAGGAATGTGGTCGAATATTACCGCCGAGATGTTACGTTGGGTTAGGTTAGGTTATATTACGTTATTGATGTATATAAAGGTACCACGGAGACGTAGAAGCCAACTCGCCAGGAATGTTTTCAAATATTACCGCCGAAATGTTAGGTTGGGTTAGGATAGGCTATATTTCATTCTTGAAATATAAAAAGGTCCCACGGAGACGTGGAGTCCATCTCGCGAGTAATGACGTCAAATAATACCGCCGAGATGATAGGTTGGGTTAGGATAGGTTATATTTCGTTATTGAAGTATATAAAGGTCCCACGGAGACGTAGAGGCTAACTCGCCAGGTATGTTGTCAAATATTACCGCCGAGATGATAGGTTGGGTTAGGTTACGCTATATTACGTTATTGATGTATATGAGGGTTACACGGAGACGTAGAGGCCAACTCACCAGGAATTTGGTCAAATATTACCGCCGAGATGATAGGTTGGGTTAGGTTACTTTATATTACGTTATTGATGTATATGAGGGTTACACGGAGACGTAGAGGCCAACTCACCAGGAATGTGGTCAAATATTACCGCCGAGATGATAGGTTGGGTTAGGTTACTTTATATTACGTTATTGATGTATATGAGTGTTACACGGAGACGTAGAGGCCAACTCGCCAGGAATGTGGTCAAATATTACCGCCGAGATGTTACGTTGGGTTAGCCTAGCTTATATTATGTTATTGATGTATATAAAGGTCCCACGGAGACGTAGAGGCCAACTCGCCAGGAACGTTGTCAAATATTACTTCCGACATGTTAGGTTGAGTTAGGTTAGGTTATATTACGTTATTGATGTATATAAAGGTTCCACGGAGACGTAGAGGCCATCTCGCCAGGAATTATGTCAAATATTACCGCCGAGATGATAGGTTGGTTTAGGTTAGGTTATATTTCGTTATTGATGTATACGAAGGTTCCACGGAGACGTAGAGGCCAACTCGCCAGGAATGAAGTCAAACATGACCGCCGAGATGATAGGTTGGGTTAGGTTACGTTATATTACGTTATTGATGTATATGAGGGTTACACGCAGACGTAGAGGCTAACTCGCCAGGTATGCTATCAAATATTACCGCCGAGATGATAGGTTGGGTTAGGCTACGTTATATTACGTTATTGATGTATATGAGGGTTACACGGAGACGTAGAGGCCAACTCACCAGGAATGTGGTCGAATATTACCGCCGAGATGTTACGTTGGGTTAGGTTAGGTTATATTACGTTATTGATGTATATAAAGGTCCCACGGAGACGTAGAAGCCAACTCGCCAGGAATGTTTTCAAATATTACCGCCGAAATGTTAGGTTGGGTTAGGATAGGCTATATTTCATTCTTGAAATATATAAAGGTCCCACGGAGACGTAGAGTCCATCTCGCGAGTAATGACGTCAAATAATACCGCCGAGATGATAGGTTGGGTTAGGATAGGTTATATTTCGTTATTGAAGTATATAAAGGTCCCACGGAGACGTAGAGGCTAACTCGCCAGGTATGTTGTCAAATATTACCGCCGAGATGATAGGTTGGGTTAGGTTACGCTATATTACGTTATTGATGTATATGAGGGTTACACGGAGACGTAGAGGCCAACTCACCAGGAATTTGGTCAAATATTACCGCCGAGATGATAGGTTGGGTTAGGTTACTTTATATTACGTTATTGATGTATATGAGGGTTACACGGAGACGTAGAGGCCAACTCGCCAGGAATGTGGTCAAATATTACCGCCGAGATGTTACGTTGGGTTAGCCTAGCTTATATTATATTATTGATGTATATAAAGGTCCCACGGAGACGTAGAGGCCAACTCGCCAGGAACGTTGTCAAATATTACTTCCGACATGTTAGGTTGGGTTAGGTTAGGTTATATTACGTTATTGATGTATATAAAGGTTCCACGGAGACGTAGAGGCCATCTCGCCAGGAATTATGTCAAATATTACCGCCGAGATGATAGGTTGGTTTAGGTTAGGTTATATTTCGTTATTGATGTATACGAAGGTTCCACGGAGACGTAGAGGCCAACTCGCCAGGAATGAAGTCAAACATGACCGCCGAGATGATAGGTTGGGTTAGGTTACGTTATATTACGTTATTGATGTATATGAGGGTTACACGCAGACGTAGAGGCTAACTCGCCAGGTATGCTATCAAATATTACCGCCGAGATGATAGGTTGGGTTAGGTTACGTTATATTACGTTATTGATGTATATGAGGGTTACACGGAGACGTAGAGGCGAACTCACCAGGAATGTGGTCGAATATTACCGCCGAGATGTTATGTTGGGTTAGGTTAGGTTATATTACGTTATTGATGTATATAAAGCTCCCACGGAGACGTAGAAGCCAACTCGCCAGGAATGTTTTGAAATATTACCGCCGAAATGTTAGGTTGGGTTAGGATAGGCTATATTTCATTCTTGAAATATATAAAGGTCCCACGGAGACGTAGAGTCCATCTCGCGAGGAATGACGTCAAATAATACCGCCGAGATGATAGGTTGGGTTAGGATAGGTTATATTTCGTTATTGAAGTATATAAAGGTCCCACGGAGACGTAGAGGCTAACTCGCCAGGTATGTTGTCAAATATTACCGCCGAGATGATAGGTTGGGTTAGGTTACGCTATATTACGTTATTGATGTATATGAGGGTTACACGGAGACGTAGAGGCCAACTCACCAGGAATGTGGTCAAATATTACCGCCGAGATGATAGGTTGGGTTAGGATAGGTTATATTTCGTTATTGAAGTATATAAAGGTCCCACGGAGACGTAGAGGCCAACTCGCCAGGAATGTGGTCAAATATTACCGCCGAGATGTTACGTTGGGTTAGCCTAGCTTGTATTATGTTATTGATGTATATAAAGGTCCCACGGAGACGTAGAGGCCAACTCGCCAGGAACGTTGTCAAATATTACTTCCGACATGTTAGGTTAGGTTAGGATAGGTTATATTTCGTTATTGAAGTATATAAAGGTCCCACGCAGACGTAGAGGCTAACTCGCCAGGTATGTTGTCAAATATTACCGCCGAGATGATAGGTTGGGTTAGGTTACGCTATATTACGTTATTGATGTATATGAGGGTTACACGGAGACGTAGAGGCCAACTCACCAGGAATGTGGTCAAATATTACCGCCGAGATGATAGGTTGGGTTAGGTTACTTTATATTACGTTATTGATGTATATGAGGGTTACACGGAGACGTAGAGGCCAACTCGCCAGGAATGTGTTCTAATATTACCGCCGAGATGTTAGGTTGGGTTAGCCTAGCTTATATTATGTTATTGATGTATATAAAGGTCCCACGGAGACGTAGAGGCCAGATCGCCAGGGATGTTGTCAAATATTACCGCCGAGATGATAGGTTGGGTTAGGTTAGGTTATATTACGTTATTGATGTATATAAAGGTCCCACGGAGACGTAGAAGCCAACTCGCCAGGAATGTTTTCAAATATTACCGCCGAAATGTTAGCTTGGGTTAGGATAGGCTATATTTCATTCTTGAAATATATAAAGGTCCCACGGAGACGTAGAGTCCATCTCGCCAGGAATGACGTCAAATAATACCGCCGAGATGATAGGTTAGGTTAGGATAGGTTATATTTCGTTATTGAAGTATATAAAGGTCCCACGCAGACGTAGAGGCTAACTCGCCAGGTATGTTGTCAAATATTACCGCCGAGATGATAGGTTGGGTTAGGTTTCGTTATATTGCGTTATTGATGTATATGAGGGTTACACGGAGACGTAGAGTCCAACTCGCCAGGAACGTTGTCAAATATTACCGCCGATGTATTAGGTTGGGTTAGGTTAGGTTATATTACGTTATTGATGTATATGAAGGCCCCACGGAGACGTAGAGGCCAACTCGCCAGGAATGTTGTCAAATATTACCGCCGATGTGTTAGGTTCGGTTATATTATGTTATATTACGGTATTGATGGATATGAAGGTCTCACGGAGACGTAGAGGCCAACTCGCCAGGAAAGTTCCCAAATATTACCGCCGAGATGTTAGGTTGGGTTAGGTTAGGTTATATTACGCTATTGATGTATATAAATGTCCCACGGTGACGTAGAGGCCAACTCGACTGGAATGTTATCAAATATTAGTGCCGAGAGGTTGGGTTGGGTGAGGTTAGGTTATATTATGTTATTGATGTATATATAGGCCCCACGGAGACGTCGAGGCCAACCCGCTAGGAATGTTGGCAAATAATAGCGCCGAAAGGTTACGTTGGGTTAGTTTAGGTTATATTACGTTATTGATATATGTGAAGGTCCCACGGAGACGTAGAGGCCAATTCGCCAGGAATGTTGTCTCATAATAGCGCCGAGTGGTTAGGTCGGGTTATATTAGGTTATATTACGTTATTGATGGATATGAACGTCTCACGGAGACGTAGAGGCCAACTCGCCAGGAATGTTGTCAAATATTACCGCCGAGAAGATAGGTTGGGTTAGGTTAGGTTATATTACGTTATTGATGTATATGAAGGACCTACGGAGACGTAGAGGCCAACTCGCCAGGAATGTTGTCAAATATTAGTGCCGAGAGATTGGGTTGGGTTAGGTTAGGTTATATTTCGTTATTGAAGTATATAAAGGTCCCACGCAGACGTAGAGGCTAACTCGCCAGGTATGTTGTCAAATATTACCGCCGAGATGATAGGTTGGGTTAGGTTACGCTATATTACGTTATTGATGTATATGAGGGTTACACGGAGACGTAGAGTCCAACTCGCCAGGAACGTTGTCAAATATTACCGCCGAGATGTTAGGTTGGGTTAGGTTAGGTTATATTACGTTATTGATGTATATAAAGGTCCCACGGAAACATAGAGGCCAACAAGCCAGGAATGTTGTCAAATATTACCGCCGAGATGTTACGTTGGTTTAGGTTAGGTTAAATTACGTTATTGATGTATATGAAGGACCCACGGAGAGGTAGAGGCCAACTCGCCAGGAATGTTGTCAAATATTACCGCCGATGTGTTAGGTTCGGTTATATTAGGTTATATTACGGTATTGATGGATATGAAGGTCTCACGGAGACGTAGAGGCCAACTCGCCAGGAAAGTTCCCAAATATTACCGCCGAGATGTTAGGTTGGGTTAGCTTAGGTTATATTACGCTATTGATGTATATAAAAGTCCAACGGTGACGTAGAGGCCAACTCGACAGGAATGTTGTCAAATATTAGTGCCGAGAGGTTGGGTTGGGTGAGGTTAGGTTATATTATGTTATTGATGTATATAAAGGCCCCACGGAGACGTAGAGGCCAACCCGCTAGGAATGTTGGCAAATAATAGCGCCGAAAGGTTACGTTGGGTTAGTTTAGGTTATATTACGTTATTGATATATGTGAAGGTCCCACGGAGACGTAGAGGCCAACTCGCCAGGAATGTTGTCACATAATAGCGCCGAGTGGTTAGGTCGGGTTATATTAGGTTATATTACGTTATTGATGGATATGAAGGTCTCACGGAGACGTTGAGGCCAACTCGCCAGGAATGACGCCAAATAATACCGCCGAGATGATAGGCTAGGTTAGGATAGGTTATATTTCGTTATTGAAGTATATAAAGGTCCCACGCAGACGTAGAGGCTAACTCGCCAGGTATGTTGTCAAATATTACCGCCGAGATGATAGGTTGGGTTAGGTTACGCTATATTACGTTATTGATGTATATGAGGGTTACACGGAGACGTAGAGGCCAACTCACCAGGAATGTGGTCAAATATTACCGCCGAGATGATAGGTTGGGTTAGGTTACGTTATATTACGTTTTTGATGTATATGAGGGTTACACGGAGATGTAGACGCCAACTCGCCAGGAATGTGGTCAAATATTACCGCCGAGATGTTACGTTGGGTTAGCCTAGCTTATATTATGTTATTGATGTATATAAAGGTCCCACGGACATGTAGAGGCCAATCCCCAGGGATGTTGTCAAATATTACCGCCGAGATGATAGGTTGGGTTAGGTTTCGTTATATTGCGTTATTGATGTATATGAGGGTTACACGGAGACGTAGAGTCCAACTCGCCAGGAACGTTGTCAAATATTACCGCCGATGTATTAGGTTGGGTTAGGTTAGGTTATATTACGTTATTGATGTATATGAAGGCCCCACGGAGACGTAGAGGCCAACTCGCCAGGAATGTTGTCAAATATTACCGCCGAGATGTTAGGTTGGGTTAGGTTAGGTTATATTACGTTATTGATGTATATAAAGGTCCCACGAAAACATAGAGGCCAACAAGCCAGGAATGTTGTCAAATATTACCGCCGAGATGTTACGTTGGTTTAGGTTAGGTTAAATTACGTTATTGATGTATATGAAGGACCCACGGAGAGGTAGAGGCCAACTCGCCAGGAATGTTGTCAAATATTACCGCCGAAGTGTTAGGTTCGGTTATATTAGGTTATATTACGGTATTGATGGATATGAAGGTCTCACGGAGACGTAGAGGCCAACTCGCCAGGAAAGTTCCCAAATATTACCGCCGAGATGTTAGGTTGGGTTAGGTTAGGTTATATTACGCTATTGATGTATATAAAAGTCCCACGGTGACGTAGAGGCCAACTCGACAGGAATGTTGTCAAATATTAGTGCCGAGAGGTTGGGTTGGGTGAGGTTAGGTTATATTATGTTATTGATGTATATAAAGGCCCCACGGAGACGTAGAGGCCAACCCGCTAGGAATGTTGGCAAATAATAGCGCCGAAAGGTTACGTTGGGTTAGTTTAGGTTATATTACGTTATTGATATACGTGAAGGTCCCACGGAGACGTAGAGGCCAACTCGCCAGGAATGTTGTCTCATAATAGCGCCGAGTGGTTAGGTCGGGTTATATTAGGTTATATTACGTTATTGATGGATATGAAGGTCTCACGGAGACGTAGAGGCCAACTCGCCAGGAATGTTGTCAAATATTAGTGCCGAGAGATTGGGTTGGGTTAGGTTAGGTTATATTACGTTATTGATGTATATAAAGGCCCCGCGGAGACGTAGAGGCCAACCCGCCAGGAATGTTGTCAAATAATAGTGCCGAAAGGTTAGGTTGTGTTAGTTTAGGTTATATTACGTTATTGATATATGTGAAGGTCCCACGGACACGTAGATGCCAACTCGCCAGGAATGTTGTCACATAATAGCGCCGAGTGGTTAGGTCGGGTTATATTAGGTTATATTACGTTATTGATGGATATGAAGGCCCCACGGAGACGTAGAGGCCAACTCGCCAGGAATGTTGTCAAATATTACTCCGAGATGTAAGGTTGGGTTAGGTTAGGTTATATTACGTTATTGATGTATATAAAGGTCCCACGGAGACGTAGAAGCCAACTCGCCAGGAATGTTTTCAAATATTACCGCCGAAATGTTAGGTTGGGTTAGGATAGGCTATATTTCATTCTTGAAATATATAAAGGTCCCACGGAGACGTAGAGTCCATCTCGCGAGGAATGACGTCAAATAATACCGCCGAGATGATAGGTTGGGTTAGGATAGGTTATATTTCGTTATTGAAGTATATAAAGGTCCCACGGAGACGTAGAGGCTAACTCGCCAGGTATGTTGTCAAATATTACCGCCGAGATGATAGGTTGGGTTAGGTTACGCTATATTACGTTATTGATGTATATGAGGGTTACACGGAGACGTAGAGGCCAACTCACCAGGAATGTGGTCAAATATTACCGCCGAGATGATAGGTTGGGTTAGGTTACTTTATATTACGTTATTGATGTATATGAGGGTTACACGGAGACGTAGAGGCCAACTCGCCAGGAATGTGGTCAAATATTACCGCCTAGATGTTACGTTGGGTTAGCCTAGCTTATATTATGTTATTGATGTATATAAAGGTCCCACGGAGACGTAGAGGCCAGATCGCCAGGGATGTTGTCAAATATTACCGCCGAGATGATAGGTTGGGTTAGGTTTCGTTATATTGCGTTATTGATGTATATGAGGGTTACACGGGGACGTAGAGTCCAACTCCCCAGGAACGTTGTCAAATATTACCGCCGATGTATTAGGTTGGGTTAGGTTAGGTTATATTACGTTATTGATGTATATGAAGGCCCCACGGAGACGTAGAGGCCAACTCGCCAGGAATGTTGTCAAATATTACCGCCGAGATGTTAGGTTGGGTTAGGTTAGGTTATATTACGTTATTGATGTATATAATGGTCCCACGGAAACATAGAGGCCAACAAGCCAGGAATGTTGTCAAATATTACCGCCGAGATGTTACGTTGGTTTCGGTTAGGTTAAATTACGTTATTGATGTATATGAAGGACCCACGGAGAGGTAGAGGCCAACTCGCCAGGAATGTTGTCAAATATTACCGCCGATGTGTTAGGTTCGGTTATATTAGGTTATATTACGGTATTGATGGATATGAAGGTCTCACGGAGACGTAGAGGCCAACTCGCCAGGAAAGTTCCCAAATATTACCGCCGAGATGTTAGGTTGGGTTAGGTTAGGTTATATTACGCTATTGATGTATATAAAAGTCCCACGGTGACGTAGAGGCCAACTCGACAGGAATGTTGTCAAATATTAGTGCCGAGAGGTTGGGTTGGGTGAGGTTAGGTTATATTATGTTATTGATGTATATAAAGGCCCCACGGAGACGTAGAGGCCAACCCGCTAGGAATGTTGGCAAATAATAGCGCCGAAAGGTTACGTTGGGTTAGTTTAGGTTATATTACGCTATTGATATATGTGAAGGTCCCACGGAGACGTAGAGGCCAACTCGCCAGGAATGTTGTCACATAATAGCGCCGAGTGGTTAGGTCGGGTTATATTATGTTATATTACGTTATTGATGGATATGAAGGTCTCACGGAGACGTAGAGGCCAACTCGCCAGGAATGTTGTCAAATATTACCGCCGAGATGATAGGTTGGGTTAGGTTACGTTATATTGCGTTATTGATGTATATGAGGGTTACACGGAGACGTAGAGGCCAACTCGCCAGGAACGTTGTCAAATATTACTTCCGACATGTTAGGTTGGGTTAGGTTAGGTTATATTACGTTATTGATGTATATAAAGGTTCCACGGAGACGTAGAGGCCATCTCGCCAGGAATTATGTCAAATATTACCGCCGAGATGATAGGTTGGTTTAGGTTAGGTTATATTTCGTTATTGATGTATACGAAGGTTCCACGGAGACGTAGAGGCCAACTCGCCAGGAATGAAGTCAAATATTACCGCCGAGATGATAGGTTGGGTTAGGTTACGTTATATTACGTTATTGATGTATATGAGGGTTACACGCAGACGTAGAGGCTAACTCGCCAGGTATGCTATCAAATATTACCGCCGAGATGATAGGTTGGTTTAGGTTAGCTTATATTACGTTATTGATGTATATAAAGGTCCCAGGGAGACGTAGATGCCAACTCGCCAGGAATGTTGTCAAATATTGCCGTCGAGATGATAGGTTGGGTTAGGATAGGCTATATTTCGTTATTGAAATATATAAAGGTCCCACAGAGACGTAGAGGCCAACTCGCCAGGAATGATGTCAAATATTACCGCAGAGATGTTAGGTTGGGTTAGGATAGGCTATATTTCATTCTTGAAATATATAAAGGTCCCACGGAGACGTAGAGTCCATCTCGCGAGGAATGACGTCAAATAATACCGCCGAGATGATAGGTTGGGTTAGGATAGGTTATATTTCGTTATTGAAGTATATAAAGGTCCCACGGAGACGTAGAGGCTAACTCGCCAGGTATGTTGTCAAATATTACCGCCGAGATGATAGGTTGGGTTAGGTTACGCTATATTACGTTATTGATGTATATGAGGGTTACACGGAGACGTAGAGGCCAACTCACCAGGAATGTGGTCAAATATTACCGCCGAGATGATAGGTTGGGTTAGGTTACTTTATATTACGTTATTGATGTATATGAGGGTTACACGGAGACGTAGAGGCCAACTCGCCAGGAATGTGGTCAAATATTACCGCCTAGATGTTACGTTGGGTTAGCCTAGCTTATATTATGTTATTGATGTATATAAAGGTCCCACGGAGACGTAGAGGCCAGATCGCCAGGGATGTTGTCAAATATTACCGCCGAGATGATAGGTTGGGTTAGGTTTCGTTATATTGCGTTATTGATGTATATGAGGGTTACACGGGGACGTAGAGTCCAACTCCCCAGGAACGTTGTCAAATATTACCGCCGATGTATTAGGTTGGGTTAGGTTAGGTTATATTACGTTATTGATGTATATGAAGGCCCCACGGAGACGTAGAGGCCAACTCGCCAGGAATGTTGTCAAATATTACCGCCGAGATGTTAGGTTGGGTTAGGTTAGGTTATATTACGTTATTGATGTATATAATGGTCCCACGGAAACATAGAGGCCAACAAGCCAGGAATGTTGTCAAATATTACCGCCGAGATGTTACGTTGGTTTCGGTTAGGTTAAATTACGTTATTGATGTATATGAAGGACCCACGGAGAGGTAGAGGCCAACTCGCCAGGAATGTTGTCAAATATTACCGCCGATGTGTTAGGTTCGGTTATATTAGGTTATATTACGGTATTGATGGATATGAAGGTCTCACGGAGACGTAGAGGCCAACTCGCCAGGAAAGTTCCCAAATATTACCGCCGAGATGTTAGGTTGGGTTAGGTTAGGTTATATTACGCTATTGATGTATATAAAAGTCCCACGGTGACGTAGAGGCCAACTCGACAGGAATGTTGTCAAATATTAGTGCCGAGAGGTTGGGTTGGGTGAGGTTAGGTTATATTATGTTATTGATGTATATAAAGGCCCCACGGAGACGTAGAGGCCAACCCGCTAGGAATGTTGGCAAATAATAGCGCCGAAAGGTTACGTTGGGTTAGTTTAGGTTATATTACGCTATTGATATATGTGAAGGTCCCACGGAGACGTAGAGGCCAACTCGCCAGGAATGTTGTCACATAATAGCGCCGAGTGGTTAGGTCGGGTTATATTATGTTATATTACGTTATTGATGGATATGAAGGTCTCACGGAGACGTAGAGGCCAACTCGCCAGGAATGTTGTCAAATATTACCGCCGAGATGATAGGTTGGGTTAGGTTACGTTATATTGCGTTATTGATGTATATGAGGGTTACACGGAGACGTAGAGGCCAACTCGCCAGGAACGTTGTCAAATATTACTTCCGACATGTTAGGTTGGGTTAGGTTAGGTTATATTACGTTATTGATGTATATAAAGGTTCCACGGAGACGTAGAGGCCATCTCGCCAGGAATTATGTCAAATATTACCGCCGAGATGATAGGTTGGTTTAGGTTAGGTTATATTTCGTTATTGATGTATACGAAGGTTCCACGGAGACGTAGAGGCCAACTCGCCAGGAATGAAGTCAAATATTACCGCCGAGATGATAGGTTGGGTTAGGTTACGTTATATTACGTTATTGATGTATATGAGGGTTACACGCAGACGTAGAGGCTAACTCGCCAGGTATGCTATCAAATATTACCGCCGAGATGATAGGTTGGTTTAGGTTAGCTTATATTACGTTATTGATGTATATAAAGGTCCCAGGGAGACGTAGATGCCAACTCGCCAGGAATGTTGTCAAATATTGCCGTCGAGATGATAGGTTGGGTTAGGATAGGCTATATTTCGTTATTGAAATATATAAAGGTCCCACAGAGACGTAGAGGCCAACTCGCCAGGAATGATGTCAAATATTACCGCAGAGATGTTAGGTTGGGTTAGGTTAGGTTATATTACGTTATTGATGTATATAAAGGTCCCACGGAGACGTAGAAGCCAACTCGCCAGGAATGTTTTCAAATATTTCCGCCGAAATGTTAGGTTGGGCTAGGATAGGCTATATTTCATTCTTGAAATATATAAAGGTTCCACGAAGACGTAGAGTCCATCTCGCCAGGAATGACGTCAAATAATACCGCCGAGATGATAGGTTAGGTTAGGATAGGTTATATTTCGTTATTGAAGTATATAAAGGTCCCACGCAGACGTAGAGGCTAACTCGCCAGGTATGTTGTCAAATATTACCGCCGAGATGATAGGTTGGTTTAGGTTACGCTATATTACGTTATTGATGTATATGAGGGTTACACGGAGACGTAGAGTCCAACTCGCCAGGAACGTTGTCAAATATTACCGCCGGTGTATTAGGTTGGGTTAGGTTAGGTTATATTACGTTATTGATGTATATGAAGGCCCCACGGAGACGTAGAGGCCAACTCGCCAGGAATTTTGTCAAATATTACCGCCGAGATGTTAGGTTGGGTTAGGTTAGGTTATATTACGTTATTGATGTATATAAAGGTCCCACGGAAACATAGAGGCCAACAAGCCAGGAATGTTGTCAAATATTACCGCCGAGATGTTACGTTGGTTTAGGTTAGGTTAAATTACGTTATTGATGTATATGAAGGACCCACGGACAGGTAGAGGCCAACTCGCCAGGAATGTTGTCAAATATTACCGCCGATGTGTTAGGTTCGGTTATATTAGGTTATATTACGGTATTGATGGATATGAAGGTCTCACGGAGACGTAGAGGCCAACTCGCCAGGAAAGTTCCCAAATATTACCGCCGAGATGTTAGGTTGGGTTAGCTTAGGTTATATTACGCTATTGATGTATATAAAAGTCCCACGGTGACGTAGAGGCCAACTCGACAGGAATGTTGTCAAATATTAGTGCCGAGAGGTTGGGTTGGGTGAGGTTAGGTTATATTATGTTATTGATGTATATAAAGGCCCCACGGAGACGTAGAGGCCAACCCGCTAGGAATGTTGGCAAATAATAGCGCCGAAAGGTTACGTTGGGTTAGTTTAGGTTATATTACGTTATTGATATATGTGAAGGTCCCACGGAGACGTAGAGGCCAACTCGCCAGGAATGTTGTCACATAATAGCGCCGAGTGGTTAGGTCGGGTTATATTAGGTTATATTACGTTATTGATGGATATGAAGGTCTCACGGAGACGTTGAGGCCAACTCGCCAGGAATGACGCCAAATAATACCGCCGAGATGATAGGCTAGGTTAGGATAGGTTATATTTCGTTATTGAAGTATATAAAGGTCCCACGCAGACGTAGAGGCTAACTCGCCAGGTATGTTGTCAAATATTACCGCCGAGATGATAGGTTGGGTTAGGTTACGCTATATTACGTTATTGATGTATATGAGGGTTACACGGAGACGTAGAGGCCAACTCACCAGGAATGTGGTCAAATATTACCGCCGAGATGATAGGTTGGGTTAGGTTACGTTATATTACGTTTTTGATGTATATGAGGGTTACACGGAGATGTAGACGCCAACTCGCCAGGAATGTGGTCAAATATTACCGCCGAGATGTTACGTTGGGTTAGCCTAGCTTATATTATGTTATTGATGTATATAAAGGTCCCACGGACATGTAGAGGCCAATCCCCAGGGATGTTGTCAAATATTACCGCCGAGATGATACGTTGGGTTAGGTTTCGTTATATTGCGTTATTGATGTATATGAGGGTTACACGGAGACGTAGAGTCCAACTCGCCAGGAACGTTGTCAAATATTACCGCCGATGTATTAGGTTGGGTTAGGTTAGGTTATATTACGTTATTGATGTATATGAAGGCCCCACGGAGACGTAGAGGCCAACTCGCCAGGAATGTTGTCAAATATTACCGCCGAGATGTTAGGTTGGGTTAGGTTAGGTTATATTACGTTATTGATGTATATAAAGGTCCCACGGAAACATAGAGGCCAACAAGCCAGGAATGTTGTCAAATATTACCGCCGAGATGTTACGTTGGTTTAGGTTAGGTTAAATTACGTTATTGATGTATATGAAGGACCCACGGAGAGGTAGAGGCCAACTCGCCAGGAATGTTGTCAAATATTACCGCCGAAGTGTTAGGTTCGGTTATATTAGGTTATATTACGGTATTGATGGATATGAAGGTCTCACGGAGACGTAGAGGCCAACTCGCCAGGAAAGTTCCCAAATATTACCGCCGAGATGTTAGGTTGGGTTAGGTTAGGTTATATTACGCTATTGATGTATATAAAAGTCCCACGGTGACGTAGAGGCCAACTCGACAGGAATGTTGTCAAATATTAGTGCCGAGAGGTTGGGTTGGGTGAGGTTAGATTATATTATGTTATTGATGTATATAAAGGCCCCACGGAGACGTAGAGGCCAACCCGCTAGGAATGTTGGCAAATAATAGCGCCGAAAGGTTACGTTGGGTTAGTTTAGGTTACATTACGTTATTGATATACGTGAAGGTCCCACGGAGACGTAGAGGCCAACTCGCCAGGAATGTTGTCTCATAATAGCGCCGAGTGGTTAGGTCGGGTTATATTAGGTTATATTACGTTATTGATGGATATGAAGGTCTCACGGAGACGTAGAGGCTAACTCGCCAGGAATGTTGTCAAATATTAGTGCCGAGAGATTGGGTTGGGTTAGGTTAGGTTATATTACGTTATTGATGTATATAAAGGCCCCGCGGAGACGTAGAGGCCAACCCGCCAGGAATGTTGTCAAATAATAGTGCCGAAAGGTTAGGTTGTGTTAGTTTAGGTTATATTACGTTATTGATATATGTGAAGGTCCCACGGACACGTAGATGCCAACTCGCCAGGAATGTTGTCACATAATAGCGCCGAGTGGTTAGGTCGGGTTATATTAGGTTATATTACGTTATTGATGGATATGAAGGCCCCACGGAGACGTAGAGGCCAACTCGCCAGGAATGTTGTCAAATATTACTCCGAGATGTAAGGTTGGGTTAGGTTAGGTTATATTACGTTATTGATGTATATAAAGGTCCCACGGAGACGTAGAAGCCAACTCGCCAGGAATGTTTTCAAATATTACCGCCGAAATGTTAGGTTGGGTTAGGATAGGCTATATTTCATTCTTGAAATATATAAAGGTCCCACGGAGACGTAGAGTCCATCTCGCGAGGAATGACGTCAAATAATACCGCCGAGATGATAGGTTGGGTTAGGATAGGTTATATTTCGTTATTGAAGTATATAAAGGTCCCACGGAGACGTAGAGGCTAACTCGCCAGGTATGTTGTCAAATATTACCGCCGAGATGATAGGTTGGGTTAGGTTACGCTATATTACGTTATTGATGTATATGAGGGTTACACGGAGACGTAGAGTCCAACTCGCCAGGAACGTTGTCAAATATTACTTCCGACATGTTAGGTTGGGTTAGGTTAGGTTATATTACGTTATTGATGTATATAAAGGTTCCACGGAGACGTAGAGGCCATCTCGCCAGGAATTATGTCAAATATTACCGCCGAGATGATAGGTTGGTTTAGGTTAGGTTATATTTCGTTATTGATGTATACGAAGGTTTCACGGAGACGTAGAGGCCAACTCGCCAGGAATGAAGTCAAATATTACCGCCGAGATGATAGGTTGGGTTAGGTTACGTTATATTACGTTATTGATGTATATGAGGGTTACACGCAGACGTAGAGGCTAACTCGCCAGGTATGCTATCAAATATTACCGCCGAGATGATAGGTTGGTTTAGGTTAGCTTATATTACGTTATTGATGTATATAAAGGTCCCAGGGAGACGTAGATGCCAACTCGCCAGGAATGTTGTCAAATATTGCCGTCGAGATGATAGGTTGGGTTAGGATAGGCTATATTTCGTTATTGAAATATATAAAGGTCCCACAGAGACGTAGAGGCCAACTCGCCAGGAATGATGTCAAATATTACCGCAGAGATGTTAGGTTGGGTTAGGTTAGGTTATATTACGTTATTGATGTATATAAAGGTCCCACGGAGACGTAGAAGCCAACTCGCCAGGAATGTTTTCAAATATTACCGCCGAAATGTTAGGTTGGGTTAGGATAGGCTATATTTCATTCTTGAAATATATAAAGGTCCCACGGAGACGTAGAGTCCATCTCGCGAGGAATGACGTCAAATAATACCGCCGAGATGATAGGTTGGGTTAGGATAGGTTATATTTCGTTATTGAAGTATATAAAGGTCCCACGGAGACGTAGAGGCTAACTCGCCAGGTATGTTGTCAAATATTACCGCCGAGATGATAGGTTGGGTTAGGTTACGCTATATTACGTTATTGATGTATATGAGGGTTACACGGAGACGTAGAGTCCAACTCGCCAGGAACGTTGTCAAATATTACTTCCGACATGTTAGGTTGGGTTAGGTTAGGTTATATTACGTTATTGATGTATATAAAGGTTCCACGGAGACGTAGAGGCCATCTCGCCAGGAATTATGTCAAATATTACCGCCGAGATGATAGGTTGGTTTAGGTTAGGTTATATTTCGTTATTGATGTATACGAAGGTTTCACGGAGACGTAGAGGCCAACTCGCCAGGAATGAAGTCAAATATTACCGCCGAGATGATAGGTTGGGTTAGGTTACGTTATATTACGTTATTGATGTATATGAAGGCCCCACGGAGACGTAGAGGCCAACTCGCCAGGAAAGTTCCCAAATATTACCGCCGAGATGTTAGGTTGGGTTAGCTTAGGTTATATTACGCTATTGATGTATATAAAAGTCCCACGGTGACGTAGAGGCCAACTCGACAGGAATGTTGTCAAATATTAGTGCCGAGAGGTTGGGTTGGGTGAGGTTAGGTTATATTATGTTATTGATGTATATAAAGGCCCCACGGAGACGTAGAGGCCAACCCGCTAGGAATGTTGGCAAATAATAGCGCCGAAAGGTTACGTTGGGTTAGTTTAGGTTATATTACGTTATTGATATATGTGAAGGTCCCACGGAGACGTAGAGGCCAACTCGCCAGGAATGTTGTCACATAATAGCGCCGAGTGGTTAGGTCGGGTTATATTAGGTTATATTTCGTTATTGAAGTATATAAAGGTCCCACGCAGACGTAGAGGCTAACTCGCCAGGTATGTTGTCAAATATTACCGCCGAGATGATAGGTTGGTTTAGGTTACGCTATATTACGTTATTGATGTATATGAGGGTTACACGGAGACGTAGAGTCCAACTCGCCAGGAACGTTGTCAAATATTACCGCCGGTGTATTAGGTTGGGTTAGGTTAGGTTATATTACGTTATTGATGTATATGAAGGCCCCACGGAGACGTAGAGGCCAACTCGCCAGGAATTTTGTCAAATATTACCGCCGAGATGTTAGGTTGGGTTAGGTTAGGTTATATTACGTTATTGATGTATATAAAGGTCCCACGGAAACATAGAGGCCAACAAGCCAGGAATGTTGTCAAATATTACCGCCGAGATGTTACGTTGGTTTAGGTTAGGTTAAATTACGTTATTGATGTATATGAAGGACCCACGGACAGGTAGAGGCCAACTCGCCAGGAATGTTGTCAAATATTACCGCCGATGTGTTAGGTTCGGTTATATTAGGTTATATTACGGTATTGATGGATATGAAGGTCTCACGGAGACGTAGAGGCCAACTCGCCAGGAAAGTTCCCAAATATTACCGCCGAGATGTTAGGTTGGGTTAGCTTAGGTTATATTACGCTATTGATGTATATAAAAGTCCCACGGTGACGTAGAGGCCAACTCGACAGGAATGTTGTCAAATATTAGTGCCGAGAGGTTGGGTTGGGTGAGGTTAGGTTATATTATGTTATTGATGTATATAAAGGCCCCACGGAGACGTAGAGGCCAACCCGCTAGGAATGTTGGCAAATAATAGCGCCGAAAGGTTACGTTGGGTTAGTTTAGGTTATATTACGTTATTGATATATGTGAAGGTCCCACGGAGACGTAGAGGCCAACTCGCCAGGAATGTTGTCACATAATAGCGCCGAGTGGTTAGGTCGGGTTATATTAGGTTATATTACGTTATTGATGGATATGAAGGTCTCACGGAGACGTAGAGGCCAACTCGCCAGGAATGTTGTCAAATATTACCGCCGAGATGATAGGTTGGATTAGGTTAGATTATATTACGTTATTGATGTATATGAAGGCCCCACGGAGACGTAGAGGCCACCTCGCCAGGAATGTTGTCAAATATTACCGCCGAGATGATAGGTTGGGTTAGGTTACGTTATATTGCGTTATTGATGTATATGAGGGTTACACGGAGACGTAGAGGCCAACTCGCCAGGAACGTTGTCAAATATTACTTCCGACATGTTAGGTTGGGTTAGGTTATGTTATATTACGCTATTGATGTATATAAAAGTCCCACGGTGACGTAGAGGCCAACTCGACAGGAATGTTGCCAAATATTAGTGCCCAGAGGTTGGGTTGGGTGAGGTTAGGTTATATTATGTTATTGATGTATATAAAGGCCCCACGGGGACGTAGAGGCCAACCCGCTAGGAATGTTGGCAAATAATAGCGCCGAAAGGTTACGTTGGGTTAGTTTAGGTTATATTACGTTATTGATATATGTGAAGGTCCCACGGAGACGTAGAGGCCAACTCGCCAGGAATGTTGTCACATAATAGCGCCGAGTGGTTAGGTCGGGTTATATTAGGTTATATTACGTTATTGATGGATATGAAGGTCTCACGGAGACGTAGAGGCCAACTCGCCAGGAATGTTGTCAAATATTACCGCCGAGATGATAGGTTGGGTTAGGTTAGGTTATATTACGTTATTGATGTATATGAAGGACCCACGGAGACGTAGAGGCCAACTCGCCAGGAATGTTGTCAAATATTAGTGCCGAGAGATTGGGTTGGGTTAGGTTAGGTTATATTACGTTATTAATGTATATAAAGGCCCCGCGGAGACGTAGAGGCCAACCCGCCAGGAATGTTGTCAAATAATAGTGCCGAAAGGTTAGGTTGTGTTAGTTTAGGTTATATTACGTTATTGATATATGTGAAGGTCCCACGGACACGTAGATGACAACTCGCCAGGAATGTTGTCACATAATAGCGCCGAGTGGTTAGGTCGGGTTATATTAGGTTATATTACGTTATTGATGGATATGAAGGCCCCACGGAGACGTAGAGGCCAACTCGCCAGGAATGTTGTCAAATATTACTCCGAGATGTAAGTTTGGGTTAGGTTAGGTTATATTACGTTATTGATATATGTGAAGGTCCCACGGAGACGTAGAGGCCAACTCGCCAGGAATGTTGTCACATAATAGCGCCGAGTGGTTATGTCGGGTTATATTAGGTTATATTACGTTATTGATGGATATGAAGGCCCCACGGAGACGTAGAGGCCAACTCGCCAGGAATGTTGTCAAATATTACTCCGAGATGTAAGGTTGGGTTAGGTTAGGTTATATTACGTTATTGATGTATATGAAGGCCCCACGGAGACAAAGAGGCCAACTCGCCAGGAATGTTGTGAAATATTACCGCCGAGATGTTAGGTTGGGTTAGGTTAGGTTATATTACGTTATTGATGAATATGAAGGCTTCACGGAGACGTAGAGGCCATCTGGCCAGGAATGTTGTCAAATATTACCGCCGAGATGATAGGTTGGATTAGGTTAGATTATATTACGTTATTGATGTATATGAAGGCCCCACGGAGACGTAGAGGCCACCTCGCCAGGAATGTTGTCAAATATTACCGCCGAGATGATAGGTTGGGTTAGGTTACGTTATATTGCGTTATTGATGTATATGAGGGTTACACGGAGACGTAGAGGCCAACTCGCCAGGAACGTTGTCAAATATTACTTCCGACATGTTAGGTTGGGTTAGGTTATGTTATATTACGTTATTGATGTATATAAAGGTTCCACGGAGACGTAGAGGCCATCTCGCCAGGAATTATGTCAAATATTACCGCCGAGATGATAGGTTGGTTTAGGTTAGGTTATATTTCGTTATTGATGTATACGAAGGTTCCACGGAGACGTAGAGGCCAACTCGCCAGGAATGAAGTCAAATATTACCGCCGAGATGATAGGTTGGGTTAGGTTACGTTATATTACGTTATTGATGTATATGAGGGTTACACGGAGACGTAGAGGCTAACTCGCCAGGAATGTTGTCAAATATTACCGCCGAGATGTTAGGTTGGGTTAGGTTAGGTCATATTACGCTATTGATGTATATAAAAGTCCCACGGTGACGTAGAGGCCAACTCGACAGGAATGTTGTCAAATATTAGTGCCGAGAGGTTGGGTTGGGTGAGGTTAGGTTATATTATGTTATTGATGTATATAAAGGCCCCACGGAGACGTAGAGGCCAACCCGCTAGGAATGTTGGCAAATAATAGCGCCGAAAGGTTACGTTGGGTTAGTTTAGGTTATATTACGTTATTGATATATGTGAAGGTCCCACGGAGACGTAGAGGCCAACTCGCCAGGAATGTTGTCACATAATAGCGCCGAGTGGTTAGGTCGGGTTATATTAGGTTATATTACGTTATTGATGGATATGAAGGTCTCACGGAGACGTTGAGGCCAACTCGCCAGGAATGACGCCAAATAATACCGCCGAGATGATAGGCTAGGTTAGGATAGGTTATATTTCGTTATTGAAGTATATAAAGGTCCCACGCAGACGTAGAGGCTAACTCGCCAGGTATGTTGTCAAATATTACCGCCGAGATGATAGGTTGGGTTAGGTTACGCTATATTACGTTATTGATGTATATGAGGGTTACACGGAGACGTAGAGGCCAACTCACCAGGAATGTGGTCAAATATTACCGCCGAGATGATAGGTTGGGTTAGGTTACGTTATATTACGTTTTTGATGTATATGAGGGTTACACGGAGATGTAGACGCCAACTCGCCAGGAATGTGGTCAAATATTACCGCCGAGATGTTACGTTGGGTTAGCCTAGCTTATATTATGTTATTGATGTATATAAAGGTCCCACGGACATGTAGAGGCCAATCCCCAGGGATGTTGTCAAATATTACCGCCGAGATGATACGTTGGGTTAGGTTTCGTTATATTGCGTTATTGATGTATATGAGGGTTACACGGAGACGTAGAGTCCAACTCGCCAGGAACGTTGTCAAATATTACCGCCGATGTATTAGGTTGGGTTAGGTTAGGTTATATTACGTGATTGATGTATATGAAGGCCCCACGGAGACGTAGAGGCCAACTCGCCAGGAATGTTGTCAAATATTACCGCCGAGATGTTAGGTTGGGTTAGGTTAGGTTATATTACGTTATTGATGTATATAAAGGTCCCACGGAAACATAGAGGCCAACAAGCCAGGAATGTTGTCAAATATTACCGCCGAGATGTTACGTTGGTTTAGGTTAGGTTAAATTACGTTATTGATGTATATGAAGGACCCACGGAGAGGTAGAGGCCAACTCGCCAGGAATGTTGTCAAATATTACCGCCGAAGTGTTAGGTTCGGTTATATTAGGTTATATTACGGTATTGATGGATATGAAGGTCTCACGGAGACGTAGAGGCCAACTCGCCAGGAAAGTTCCCAAATATTACCGCCGAGATGTTAGGTTGGGTTAGGTTAGGTTATATTACGCTATTGATGTATATAAAAGTCCCACGGTGACGTAGAGGCCAACTCGACAGGAATGTTGTCAAATATTAGTGCCGAGAGGTTGGGTTGGGTGAGGTTAGATTATATTATGTTATTGATGTATATAAAGGCCCCACGGAGACGTAGAGGCCAACCCGCTAGGAATGTTGGCAAATAATAGCGCCGAAAGGTTACGTTGGGTTAGTTTAGGTTACATTACGTTATTGATATACGTGAAGGTCCCACGGAGACGTAGAGGCCAACTCGCCAGGAATGTTGTCTCATAATAGCGCCGAGTGGTTAGGTCGGGTTATATTAGGTTATATTACGTTATTGATGGATATGAAGGTCTCACGGAGACGTAGAGGCTAACTCGCCAGGAATGTTGTCAAATATTAGTGCCGAGAGATTGGGTTGGGTTAGGTTAGGTTATATTACGTTATTGATGTATATAAAGGCCCCGCGGAGACGTAGAGGCCAACCCGCCAGGAATGTTGTCAAATAATAGTGCCGAAAGGTTAGGTTGTGTTAGTTTAGGTTATATTACGTTATTGATATATGTGAAGGTCCCACGGACACGTAGATGCCAACTCGCCAGGAATGTTGTCACATAATAGCGCCGAGTGGTTAGGTCGGGTTATATTAGGTTATATTACGTTATTGATGGATATGAAGGCCCCACGGAGACGTAGAGGCCAACTCGCCAGGAATGTTGTCAAATATTACTCCGAGATGTAAGGTTGGGTTAGGTTAGGTTATATTACGTTATTGATGTATATAAAGGTCCCACGGAGACGTAGAAGCCAACTCGCCAGGAATGTTTTCAAATATTACCGCCGAAATGTTAGGTTGGGTTAGGATAGGCTATATTTCATTCTTGAAATATATAAAGGTCCCACGGAGACGTAGAGTCCATCTCGCGAGGAATGACGTCAAATAATACCGCCGAGATGATAGGTTGGGTTAGGATAGGTTATATTTCGTTATTGAAGTATATAAAGGTCCCACGGAGACGTAGAGGCTAACTCGCCAGGTATGTTGTCAAATATTACCGCCGAGATGATAGGTTGGGTTAGGTTACGCTATATTACGTTATTGATGTATATGAGGGTTACACGGAGACGTAGAGTCCAACTCGCCAGGAACGTTGTCAAATATTACTTCCGACATGTTAGGTTGGGTTAGGTTAGGTTATATTACGTTATTGATGTATATAAAGGTTCCACGGAGACGTAGAGGCCATCTCGCCAGGAATTATGTCAAATATTACCGCCGAGATGATAGGTTGGTTTAGGTTAGGTTATATTTCGTTATTGATGTATACGAAGGTTTCACGGAGACGTAGAGGCCAACTCGCCAGGAATGAAGTCAAATATTACCGCCGAGATGATAGGTTGGGTTAGGTTACGTTATATTACGTTATTGATGTATATGAGGGTTACACGCAGACGTAGAGGCTAACTCGCCAGGTATGCTATCAAATATTACCGCCGAGATGATAGGTTGGTTTAGGTTAGCTTATATTACGTTATTGATGTATATAAAGGTCCCAGGGAGACGTAGATGCCAACTCGCCAGGAATGTTGTCAAATATTGCCGTCGAGATGATAGGTTGGGTTAGGATAGGCTATATTTCGTTATTGAAATATATAAAGGTCCCACAGAGACGTAGAGGCCAACTCGCCAGGAATGATGTCAAATATTACCGCAGAGATGTTAGGTTGGGTTAGGTTAGGTTATATTACGTTATTGATGTATATAAAGGTCCCACGGAGACGTAGAAGCCAACTCGCCAGGAATGTTTTCAAATATTTCCGCCGAAATGTTAGGTTGGGCTAGGATAGGCTATATTTCATTCTTGAAATATATAAAGGTTCCACGAAGACGTAGAGTCCATCTCGCCAGGAATGACGTCAAATAATACCGCCGAGATGATAGGTTAGGTTAGGATAGGTTATATTTCGTTATTGAAGTATATAAAGGTCCCACGCAGACGTAGAGGCTAACTCGCCAGGTATGTTGTCAAATATTACCGCCGAGATGATAGGTTGGTTTAGGTTACGCTATATTACGTTATTGATGTATATGAGGGTTACACGGAGACGTAGAGTCCAACTCGCCAGGAACGTTGTCAAATATTACCGCCGGTGTATTAGGTTGGGTTAGGTTAGGTTATATTACGTTATTGATGTATATGAAGGCCCCACGGAGACGTAGAGGCCAACTCGCCAGGAAAGTTCCCAAATATTACCGCCGAGATGTTAGGTTGGGTTAGCTTAGGTTATATTACGCTATTGATGTATATAAAAGTCCCACGGTGACGTAGAGGCCAACTCGACAGGAATGTTGTCAAATATTAGTGCCGAGAGGTTGGGTTGGGTGAGGTTAGGTTATATTATGTTATTGATGTATATAAAGGCCCCACGGAGACGTAGAGGCCAACCCGCTAGGAATGTTGGCAAATAATAGCGCCGAAAGGTTACGTTGGGTTAGTTTAGGTTATATTACGTTATTGATATATGTGAAGGTCCCACGGAGACGTAGAGGCCAACTCGCCAGGAATGTTGTCACATAATAGCGCCGAGTGGTTAGGTCGGGTTATATTAGGTTATATTTCGTTATTGAAGTATATAAAGGTCCCACGCAGACGTAGAGGCTAACTCGCCAGGTATGTTGTCAAATATTACCGCCGAGATGATAGGTTGGTTTAGGTTACGCTATATTACGTTATTGATGTATATGAGGGTTACACGGAGACGTAGAGTCCAACTCGCCAGGAACGTTGTCAAATATTACCGCCGGTGTATTAGGTTGGGTTAGGTTAGGTTATATTACGTTATTGATGTATATGAAGGCCCCACGGAGACGTAGAGGCCAACTCGCCAGGAATTTTGTCAAATATTACCGCCGAGATGTTAGGTTGGGTTAGGTTAGGTTATATTACGTTATTGATGTATATAAAGGTCCCACGGAAACATAGAGGCCAACAAGCCAGGAATGTTGTCAAATATTACCGCCGAGATGTTACGTTGGTTTAGGTTAGGTTAAATTACGTTATTGATGTATATGAAGGACCCACGGACAGGTAGAGGCCAACTCGCCAGGAATGTTGTCAAATATTACCGCCGATGTGTTAGGTTCGGTTATATTAGGTTATATTACGGTATTGATGGATATGAAGGTCTCACGGAGACGTAGAGGCCAACTCGCCAGGAAAGTTCCCAAATATTACCGCCGAGATGTTAGGTTGGGTTAGCTTAGGTTATATTACGCTATTGATGTATATAAAAGTCCCACGGTGACGTAGAGGCCAACCCGACAGGAATGTTGTCAAATATTAGTGCCGAGAGGTTGGGTTGGGTGAGGTTAGGTTATATTATGTTATTGATGTATATAAAGGCCCCACGGAGACGTAGAGGCCAACCCGCTAGGAATGTTGGCAAATAATAGCGCCGAAAGGTTACGTTGGGTTAGTTTAGGTTATATTACGTTATTGATATATGTGAAGGTCCCACGGAGACGTAGAGGCCAACTCGCCAGGAATGTTGTCACATAATAGCGCCGAGTGGTTAGGTCGGGTTATATTAGGTTATATTACGTTATTGATGGATATGAAGGTCTCACGGAGACGTAGAGGCCAACTCGCCAGGAATGTTGTCAAATATTACCGCCGAGATGATAGGTTGGATTAGGTTAGATTATATTACGTTATTGATGTATATGAAGGCCCCACGGAGACGTAGAGGCCACCTCGCCAGGAATGTTGTCAAATATTACCGCCGAGATGATAGGTTGGGTTAGGTTACGTTATATTGCGTTATTGATGTATATGAGGGTTACACGGAGACGTAGAGGCCAACTCGCCAGGAACGTTGTCAAATATTACTTCCGACATGTTAGGTTGGGTTAGGTTATGTTATATTACGCTATTGATGTATATAAAAGTCCCACGGTGACGTAGAGGCCAACTCGACAGGAATGTTGCCAAATATTAGTGCCCAGAGGTTGGGTTGGGTGAGGTTAGGTTATATTATGTTATTGATGTATATAAAGGCCCCACGGGGACGTAGAGGCCAACCCGCTAGGAATGTTGGCAAATAATAGCGCCGAAAGGTTACGTTGGGTTAGTTTAGGTTATATTACGTTATTGATATATGTGAAGGTCCCACGGAGACGTAGAGGCCAACTCGCCAGGAATGTTGTCACATAATAGCGCCGAGTGGTTAGGTCGGGTTATATTAGGTTATATTACGTTATTGATGGATATGAAGGTCTCACGGAGACGTAGAGGCCAACTCGCCAGGAATGTTGTCAAATATTACCGCCGAGATGATAGGTTGGGTTAGGTTAGGTTATATTACGTTATTGATGTATATGAAGGACCCACGGAGACGTAGAGGCCAACTCGCCAGGAATGTTGTCAAATATTAGTGCCGAGAGATTGGGTTGGGTTAGGTTAGGTTATATTACGTTATTAATGTATATAAAGGCCCCGCGGAGACGTAGAGGCCAACCCGCCAGGAATGTTGTCAAATAATAGTGCCGAAAGGTTAGGTTGTGTTAGTTTAGGTTATATTACGTTATTGATATATGTGAAGGTCCCACGGACACGTAGATGACAACTCGCCAGGAATGTTGTCACATAATAGCGCCGAGTGGTTAGGTCGGGTTATATTAGGTTATATTACGTTATTGATGGATATGAAGGCCCCACGGAGACGTAGAGGCCAACTCGCCAGGAATGTTGTCAAATATTACTCCGAGATGTAAGTTTGGGTTAGGTTAGGTTATATTACGTTATTGATATATGTGAAGGTCCCACGGAGACGTAGAGGCCAACTCGCCAGGAATGTTGTCACATAATAGCGCCGAGTGGTTATGTCGGGTTATATTAGGTTATATTACGTTATTGATGGATATGAAGGCCCCACGGAGACGTAGAGGCCAACTCGCCAGGAATGTTGTCAAATATTACTCCGAGATGTAAGGTTGGGTTAGGTTAGGTTATATTACGTTATTGATGTATATGAAGGCCCCACGGAGACAAAGAGGCCAACTCGCCAGGAATGTTGTGAAATATTACCGCCGAGATGTTAGGTTGGGTTAGGTTAGGTTATATTACGTTATTGATGAATATGAAGGCTTCACGGAGACGTAGAGGCCATCTGGCCAGGAATGTTGTCAAATATTACCGCCGAGATGATAGGTTGGATTAGGTTAGATTATATTACGTTATTGATGTATATGAAGGCCCCACGGAGACGTAGAGGCCACCTCGCCAGGAATGTTGTCAAATATTACCGCCGAGATGATAGGTTGGGTTAGGTTACGTTATATTGCGTTATTGATGTATATGAGGGTTACACGGAGACGTAGAGGCCAACTCGCCAGGAACGTTGTCAAATATTACTTCCGACATGTTAGGTTGGGTTAGGTTATGTTATATTACGTTATTGATGTATATAAAGGTTCCACGGAGACGTAGAGGCCATCTCGCCAGGAATTATGTCAAATATTACCGCCGAGATGATAGGTTGGTTTAGGTTAGGTTATATTTCGTTATTGATGTATACGAAGGTTCCACGGAGACGTAGAGGCCAACTCGCCAGGAATGAAGTCAAATATTACCGCCGAGATGATAGGTTGGGTTAGGTTACGTTATATTACGTTATTGATGTATATGAGGGTTACACGGAGACGTAGAGGCTAACTCGCCAGGAATGTTGTCAAATATTACCGCCGAGATGTTAGGTTGGGTTAGGTTAGGTCATATTACGCTATTGATGTATATAAAAGTCCCACGGTGACGTAGAGGCCAACTCGACAGGAATGTTGTCAAATATTAGTGCCGAGAGGTTGGGTTGGGTTAGGTTAGGTTATATTATGTTATTGATGTATATAAAGGCCCCACGGAGATGTAGAGGCCAACCCGCCAGGAATGTTGGCAAATAATAGCGCCGAAAGGTTAGGTTGGGTTAGTTTAGGTTATATTACGTTATTGATATATGTGAAGGTCCCACGGAGACGTAGAGGCCAACTCGACAGGAATGTTGTCACATAATAGCGCCGAGTGGTTAGGTCGGGTTATATTAGGTTATATTACGTTATTGATGGATATGAAGGTCTCACGGAGACGTAGAGGCCAACTCGCCAGGAATGTTGTCAAATATTACCGCCGAGATGATAGGTTGGGTTAGGTTAGGTTGTATTACGTTATTGATGTATATGAAGGCCCCACGGAGACGTAGAGGCCAACTCGCCAGGAATGTCGTCAAATATTAGTGCCGGGAGATTGGGTTGGGTTAGTTTAGGTTATATTACGTTATTGATATATGTGAAGGTCCCACGGACACGTAGATGCCAACTCGCCAGGAATGTTGTCACATAATAGCGCCGAGTGGTTAGGTTGGGTTATATTAGGTTATATTACGTTATTGATGGATATGAAGGTCTCACGGAGACGTAGAGGCCAACTCGCCAGGAATGTTGTCAAATATTACCGCCGAGATGTTAGGTTGGGTTAGGTTAGGTTATATTACGCTATTGATGTATATAAAAGTCCCACGGTTACGTAGAGGCCAACTCGACAGGAATGTTGTCAAATATTAGTGCCGAGAAGTTGGGTTGGTTTAGGATAGGTTATATTATGTTATTGGTGTATATAAAAGTCCCACGGAGACGTAGAGGCCAACTCGCCAGGAATGTTGTCAAATATTACCGCCGAGACGATAGGTTGGGTTAGGTTAGATTATATTACCTTATTGATGTATATGAAGGCCCCACGGAGACGTAGAGGCCATCTGGCCAGGAATGTTGTCAAATATTACCGCCGAGATGATAGGTTGGGTTAGGTTAGATTATATTACGTTATTGATGTATATAAAAGTCCCACGGAGACGTAGAGGCCAACTCTCCAGGAATGCGGTCAAATATTACCGCCGATATGATAGGTTGGGTTAGGTTACGTTATATTACGTTATTGATGTATATGAAGGTCTCACGGTGAAGTAGAGGCCAACTCGACAGGAATGTTGTCAAATATTAGTGCCGAGATGTTAGGTTGGGTTAGGATACGTTAAATTACGTTATTGGTGTATATAAAAGTCCCACGGAGACGTAGAGGCTAACTCGACAGGTATGTTGTCAAATATTACCGCCGAGATGTTACGTTGGTTTAGGTTAGGTTAAATTACGTTATTGATGTATATGAAGGACCCACGGAGAGGTAGAGGCCAACTCGCCAGGAATGTTGTCTCATAATAGCGCCGAGTGGTTAGGTCGGGTTATATTAGGTTATATTAAGTTATTGATGGATATGAAGGTCTCACGGAGACGTAGAGGCCAACTCGCCAGGAATGTTGTCAAATATTACCGCCGAGATGATAGGTTGGGTTAGGTTAGGTTATATTACGTTATTGATGTATATGAAGGACCCACGGAGACGTAGAGGCCAACTCGCCAGGAATGTTGTCAAATATTACTCCGAGATGTAAGTATGGGTTAGGTTAGGTTATATTACGTTATTGATATATGTGAAGGTCCCACGGAGACGTAGAGGCCAACTCGCCAGGAATTTTGTCACATAATAGCGCCGAGTGGTTAGGTCGGGTTATATTAGGTTATATTACGTTATTGATGGATATGAAGGCCCCACGGAGACGTAGAGGCCAACTCGCCAGGAATGTTGTCAAATATTACTCCGAGATGAAAGGTTGGGTTAGGTTAGGTAATATTACGTTATTGATGTATATGAAGGCCCCACGGAGACAAAGAGGCCAACTCGCCAGGAATGTTGTGAAATATTACCGCCGAGATGTTAGGTTGGGTTAGGTTAGGTTATATTACGTTATTGATGAATATGAAGGCTTCACGGAGACGTAGAGGCCATCTGGCCAGGAATGTTGTCAAATATTACCGCCGAGATGATAGGTTGGATTAGGTTAGATTATATTACGTTATTGATGTATAGGAAGGCCCCACGGAGACGTAGAGGCCACCTCGCCAGGAATGTTGTCAAATATTACCGCCGAGATGATAGGTTGGGTTAGGTTACGTTATATTGCGTTATTGATGTATATGAGGGTTACACGGAGACGTAGAGGCCAACTCGCCAGGAACGTTGTCAAATATTACTTCCGACATGTTAGGTTGGGTTAGGTTAGGTTATATTACGTTATTGATGTATATAAAGGTTCCACGGAGACGTAGAGGCCATCTCGCCAGGAATTATGTCAAATATTACCGCCGAGATGATAGGTTGGTTTAGGTTAGGTTATATTTCGTTATTGATGTATACGAAGGTTCCACGGAGACGTAGAGGCCAACTCGCCAGGAATGAAGTCAAATATTACCGCCGAGATGATAGGTTGGGTTAGGTTACGTTATATTACGTTATTGATGTATATGAGGGTTACACGGAGACGTAGAGGCTAACTCGCCAGGAATGTTGTCAAATATTACCGCCGAGATGTTAGGTTGGGTTAGGTTAGGTCATATTACGCTATTGATGTATATAAAAGTCCCACGGTGACGTAGAGGCCAACTCGACAGGAATGTTGTCAAATATTAGTGTCGAGAGGTTGGGTTGGGTTAGGTTAGGTTATATTATGTTATTGATGTATATAAAGGCCCCACGGAGATGTAGAGGCCAACCCGCCAGGAATGTTGGCAAATAATAGCGCCGAAAGGTTAGGTTGGGTTAGTTTAGGTTATATTACGTTATTGATATATGTGAAGGTCCCACGGAGACGTAGAGGCCAACTCGACAGGAATGTTGTCACATAATAGCGCCGAGTGGTTAGGTCGGGTTATATTAGGTTATATTACGTTATTGATGGATATGAAGGTCTCACGGAGACGTAGAGGCCAACTCGCCAGGAATGTTGTCAAATATTACCGCCGAGATGATAGGTTGGGTTAGGTTAGGTTGTATTACGTTATTGATGTATATGAAGGCCCCACGGAGACGTAGAGGCCAACTCGCCAGGAATGTCGTCAAATATTAGTGCCGGGAGATTGGGTTGGGTTAGTTTAGGTTATATTACGTTATTGATATATGTGAAGGTCCCACGGACACGTAGATGCCAACTCGCCAGGAATGTTGTCACATAATAGCGCCGAGTGGTTAGGTTGGGTTATATTAGGTTATATTACGTTATTGATGGATATGAAGGTCTCACGGAGACGTAGAGGCCAACTCGCCAGGAATGTTGTCAAATATTACCGCCGAGATGTTAGGTTGGGTTAGGTTAGGTTATATTACGCTATTGATGTATATAAAAGTCCCACGGTTACGTAGAGGCCAACTCGACAGGAATGTTGTCAAATATTAGTGCCGAGAAGTTGGGTTGGTTTAGGATAGGTTATATTATGTTATTGGTGTATATAAAAGTCCCACGGAGACGTAGAGGCCAACTCGCCAGGAATGTTGTCAAATATTACCGCCGAGACGATAGGTTGGGTTAGGTTAGATTATATTACCTTATTGATGTATATGAAGGCCCCACGGAGACGTAGAGGCCATCTGGCCAGGAATGTTGTCAAATATTACCGCCGAGATGATAGGTTGGGTTAGGTTAGATTATATTACGTTATTGATGTATATAAAAGTCCCACGGAGACGTAGAGGCCAACTCTCCAGGAATGCGGTCAAATATTACCGCCGATATGATAGGTTGGGTTAGGTTACGTTATATTACGTTATTGATGTATATGAAGGTCTCACGGTGAAGTAGAGGCCAACTCGACAGGAATGTTGTCAAATATTAGTGCCGAGATGTTAGGTTGGGTTAGGATACGTTAAATTACGTTATTGGTGTATATAAAAGTCCCACGGAGACGTAGAGGCTAACTCGACAGGTATGTTGTCAAATATTACCGCCGAGATGTTACGTTGGTTTAGGTTAGGTTAAATTACGTTATTGATGTATATGAAGGACCCACGGAGAGGTAGAGGCCAACTCGCCAGGAATGTTGTCACATAATAGCGCCGAGTGGTTAGGTCGGGTTATATTAGGTTATATTAAGTTATTGATGGATATGAAGGTCTCACGGAGACGTAGAGGCCAACTCGCCAGGAATGTTGTCAAATATTACCGCCGAGATGATAGGTTGGGTTAGGTTAGGTTATATTACGTTATTGATGTATATGAAGGACCCACGGAGACGTAGAGGCCAACTCGCCAGGAATGTTGTCAAATATTACTCCGAGATGTAAGTATGGGTTAGGTTAGGTTATATTACGTTATTGATATATGTGAAGGTCCCACGGAGACGTAGAGGCCAACTCGCCAGGAATTTTGTCACATAATAGCGCCGAGTGGTTAGGTCGGGTTATATTAGGTTATATTACGTTATTGATGGATATGAAGGCCCCACGGAGACGTAGAAGCCAACTCGCCAGGAATGTTGTCAAATATTACTCCGAGATGAAAGGTTGGGTTAGGTTAGGTAATATTACGTTATTGATGTATATGAAGGCCCCACGGAGACAAAGAGGCCAACTCGCCAGGAATGTTGTGAAATATTACCGCCGAGATGTTAGGTTGGGTTAGGTTAGGTTATATTACGTTATTGATGAATATGAAGGCTTCACGGAGACGTAGAGGCCATCTGGCCAGGAATGTTGTCAAATATTACCGCCGAGATGATAGGTTGGATTAGGTTAGATTATATTACGTTATTGATGTATATGAAGGCCCCACGGAGACGTAGAGGCCACCTCGCCAGGAATGTTGTCAAATATTACCGCCGAGATGATAGGTTGGGTTAGGTTACGTTATATTGCGTTATTGATGTATATGAGGGTTACACGGAGACGTAGAGGCCAACTCGCCAGGAACGTTGTCAAATATTACTTCCGACATGTTAGGTTGGGTTAGGTTAGGTTATATTACGTTATTGATGTATATAAAGGTTCCACGGAGACGTAGAGGCCATCTCGCCAGGAATTATGTCAAATATTACCGCCGAGATGATAGGTTGGTTTAGGTTACGTTATATTTCGTTATTGATGTATACGAAGGTTCCACGGAGACGTAGAAGCCAACTCGCCAGGAATGAAGTCAAATATGACCGCCGAGATGACAGGTTGGGTTAGGTTACGTTATATTACGTTATTGATGTATATGAGGGTTACACGCAGACGTAGAGGCTAACTCGCCAGGTATGCTATCAAATATTACCGCCGAGAAGATAGGTTGGTTTAGGTTAGCTTATATTACGTTATTGATGTATATAAAGGTCCCAGGGAGACGTAGATGCCAACTCGCCAGGAATGTTGTCAAATATTACCGTCGAGATGATAGGTTGGGTTAGGATAGGCTATATTTCGTTATTGAAATATATAAAGGTCCCACAGAGACGTAGAGGCCAACTCGCCAGGAATGATGTCAAATATTACCGCAGAGATGTTAGGTTGGGTTAGGTTAGGTTATATTACGTTATTGATGTATATAAAGGTCCCACGGAGACGTAGAAGCCAACTCGCCAGGAATGTTTTCAAATATTACCGCCGAAATGTTAGGTTGGGTTAGGATAGGCTATATTTCATTCTTGAAATATATAAAGGTTCCACGAAGACGTAGAGTCCATCTCGCGAGGAATGACGTCAAATAATACCGCCGAGATGATAGGTTGGGTTAGGATAGGTTATATTTCGTTATTGAAGTATATAAAGGTCCCACGGAGACGTAGAGGCTAATTCGACAGGTATGTTGTCAAATATTACCGCCGAGATGTTACGTTGGTTTAGGTTAGGTTAAATTACGTTATTGATGTATATGAAGGTCCCACGGAGAGGTAGAGGCCAACTCGCCAGGAATGTTGTCAAATATTACCGCCGATGTGTTAGGTTCGGTTATATTAGGTTATATTACGGTATTGATGGATATGAAGGTCTCACGGAGACGTAGAGGCCAACTCGCCAGGAAAGTTCCCAAATATTACCGCCGAGATGTTAGGTTGGGTTAGCTTAGGTTATATTACGCTATTGATGTATATAAAAGTCCCACGGTGACGTAGAGGCCAACTCGACAGGAATGTTGTCAAATATTAGTGCCCAGAGGTTGGGTTGGGTGAGGTTAGGTTATATTATGTTATTGATGTATATAAAGGCCCCACGGGGACGTAGAGGCCAACCCGCTAGGAATGTTGGCAAATAATAGCGCCGAAAGGTTACGTTGGGTTAGTTTAGGTTATATTACGTTATTGATATATGTGAAGGTCCCACGGAGACGTAGAGGCCAACTCGCCAGGAATGTTGTCACATAATAGCGCCGAGTGGTTAGGTCGGGTTATATTAGGTTATATTACGTTATTGATGGATATGAAGGTCTCACGGAGACGTAGAGGCCAACTCGCCAGGAATGTTGTCAAATATTACCACCGAGATGATAGGTTGGGTTAGGTTAGGTTATATTACGTTATTGATGTATATGAAGGACCCACGGAGACGTAGAGGCCAACTCGCCAGGAATGTTGTCAAATATTAGTGCCGAGAGATTGGGTTGGGTTAGGTTAGGTTATATTACGTTATTGATGTATATAAAGGCCCCGCGGAGACGTAGAGGCCAACCCGCCAGGAATGTTGTCAAATAATAGTGCCGAAAGGTTAGGTTGTGTTAGTTTAGGTTATATTACGTTATTGATATATGTGAAGGTCCCACGGACACGTAGATGACAACTCGCCAGGAATGTTGTCACATAATAGCGCCGAGTGGTTAGGTCGGGTTATATTAGGTTATATTACGTTACTGATGGATATGAAGGCCCCACGGAGACGCAGAGGCCAACTCGCCAGGAATGTTGTCAAATATTACTCCGAGATGTAAGTTTGGGTTAGGTTAGGTTATATTACGTTATTGATATATGTGAAGGTCCCACGGAGACGTAGAGGCCAACTCGCCAGGAATGTTGTCACATAATAGCGCCGAGTGGTTAGGTCGGGTTATATTAGGTTATATTACGTTATTGATGGATATGAAGGCCCCACGGAGACGCAGAGGCCAACTCGCCAGGAATGTTGTCAAATATTACTCCGAGATGTAAGGTTGGGTTAGGTTAGGTTATATTACGTTATTGATGAATATGAAGGCTTCACGGAGACGTAGAGGCCATCTGGCCAGGAATGTTGTCAAATATTACCGCCGAGATGATAGGTTGGATTAGGTTAGATTATATTACGTTATTGATGTATATGAAGGCCCCACGGAGACGTAGAGGCCACCTCGCCAGGAATGTTGTCAAATATTACCGCCGAGATGATAGGTTGGGTTAGGTTACGTTATATTGCGTTATTGATGTATATGAGGGTTACACGGAGACGTAGAGGCCAACTCGCCAGGAACGTTGTCAAATATTACTTCCGACATGTTAGGTTGGGTTAGGTTATGTTATATTACGTTATTGATGTATATAAAGGTTCCACGGAGACGTAGAGGCCATCTCGCCAGGAATTATGTCAAATATTACCGCCGAGATGATAGGTTGGTTTAGGTTAGGTTATATTTCGTTATTGATGTATACGAAGGTTCCACGGAGACGTAGAAGCCAACTCGCCAGGAATGAAGTCAAATATGACCGCCGAGATGACAGGTTGGGTTAGGTTACGTTATATTACGTTATTGATGTATATGAGGGTTACACGGAGACGTAGAGGCTAACTCGCCAGGAATGTTGTCAAATATTACCGCCGAGATGTTAGGTTGGGTTAGGTTAGGTCATATTATGCTATTGATGTATATAAAAGTCCCACGGTGACGTAGAGGCCAACTCGACAGGAATGTTGTCAAATATTAGTGCCGAGAGGTTGGGTTGGGTTAGGTTAGGTTATATTATGTTATTGATGTATATAAAGGCCGCACGGAGACGTAGAGGCCAACCCGCCAGGAATGTTGGCAAATAATAGCGCCGAAAGGTTAGGTTGGGTTAGTTTAGGTTATATTACGTTATTGATATATGTGAAGGTCCCACGGAGACGTAGAGGCCAACTCGACAGGAATGTTGTCACATAATAGCGCCGAGTGGTTAGGTCGGGTTATATTAGGTTATATTACGTTATTGATGGATATGAAGGTCTCACGGAGACGTAGAGGCCAACTCGCCAGGAATGTTGTCAAATATTACCGCCGAGATGATAGGTTGGGTTAGGTTAGGTTGTATTACGTTATTGATGTATATGAAGGCCCCACGGAGACGTAGAGGCCAACTCGCCAGGAATGTCGTCAAATATTAGTGCCGGGAGATTGGGTTGGGTTAGTTTAGGTTATATTACGTTATTGATATATGTGAAGGTCCCACGGACACGTAGATGCCAACTCGCCAGGAATGTTGTCACATAATAGCGCCGAGTGGTTAGGTCGGGTTATATTAGGTTATATTAAGTTATTGATGGATATGAAGGTCTCACGGAGACGTAGAGGCCAACTCGCCAGGAATGTTGTCAAATATTACCGCCGAGATGATAGGTTGGGTTAGGTTAGGTTATATTACGTTATTGATGTATATGAAGGACCCACGGAGACGTAGAGGCCAACTCGCCAGGAATGTTGTCAAATATTACTCCGAGATGTAAGTATGGGTTAGGTTAGGTTATATTACGTTATTGATATATGTGAAGGTCCCACGGAGACGTAGAGGCCAACTCGCCAGGAATTTTGTCACATAATAGCGCCGAGTGGTTAGGTCGGGTTATATTAGGTTATATTACGTTATTGATGGATATGAAGGCCCCACGGAGACGTAGAGGCCAACTCGCCAGGAATGTTGTCAAATATTACTCCGAGATGAAAGGTTGGGTTAGGTTAGGTAATATTACGTTATTGATGTATATGAAGGCCCCACGGAGACAAAGAGGCCAACTCGCCAGGAATGTTGTGAAATATTACCGCCGAGATGTTAGGTTGGGTTAGGTTAGGTTATATTACGTTATTGATGAATATGAAGGCTTCACGGAGACGTAGAGGCCATCTGGCCAGGAATGTTGTCAAATATTACCGCCGAGATGATAGGTTGGATTAGGTTAGATTATATTACGTTATTGATGTATATGAAGGCCCCACGGAGACGTAGAGGCCACCTCGCCAGGAATGTTGTCAAATATTACCGCCGAGATGATAGGTTGGGTTAGCTTAGGTTATATTACGCTATTGATGTATATAAAAGTCCCACGGAGACGTAGAGGCCAACTCGCCAGGAACGTTGTCAAATATTACTTCCGACATGTTAGGTTGGGTTAGGTTAGGTTATATTACGTTATTGATGTATATAAAGGTTCCACGGAGACGTAGAGGCCATCTCGCCAGGAATTATGTCAAATATTACCGCCGAGATGATAGGTTGGTTTGGGTTACGTTATATTTCGTTATTGATGTATACGAAGGTTCCACGGAGACGTAGAAGCCAACTCGCCAGGAATGAAGTCAAATATGACCGCCGAGATGACAGGTTGGGTTAGGTTACGTTATATTACGTTATTGATGTATATGAGGGTTACACGCAGACGTAGAGGCTAACTCGCCAGGTATGCTATCAAATATTACCGCCGAGATGATAGGTTGGTTTAGGTTAGCTTATATTACGTTATTGATGTATATAAAGGTCCCAGGGAGACGTAGATGCCAACTCGCCAGGAATGTTGTCCAATATTACCGTCGAGATGATAGGTTGGGTTAGGATAGGCTATATTTCGTTATTGAAATATATAAAGGTCCCACAGAGACGTAGAGTCCAACTCGCCAGGAATGATGTCAAATATTACCGCAGAGATGTTAGGTTGGGTTAGGTTAGGTTATATTACGTTATTGATGTATATAAAGGTCCCACGGAGACGTAGAAGCCAACTCGCCAGGAATGTTTTCAAATATTACCGCCGAAATGTTAGGTTGGGTTAGGATAGGCTATATTTCATTCTTGAAATATATAAAGGTTCCACGAAGACGTAGAGTCCATCTCGCGAGGAATGACATCAAATAATACCGCCGAGATGATAGGTTGGGTTAGGATAGGTTATATTTCGTTATTGAAGTATATAAAGTTCCCACGGAGACGTAGAGGCTAATTCGACAGGTATGTTGTCAAATATTACCGCCGAGATGTTACGTTGGTTTAGGTTAGGTTAAATTACGTTATTGATGTATATGAAGGACCCACGGAGAGGTAGAGGCCAACTCGCCAGGAATGTTGTCAAATATTACCGCCGATGTGTTAGGTTCGGTTATATTAGGTTATATTACGGTATTGATGGATATGAAGGTCTCACGGAGACGTAGAGGCCAACTCGCCAGGAAAGTTCCCAAATATTACCGCCGAGATGTTAGGTTGGGTTAGCTTAGGTTATATTACGCTATTGATGTATATAAAAGTCCCACGGAGACGTAGAGGCCAACTCGCCAGGAACGTTGTCAAATATTACTTCCGACATGTTAGGTTGGGTTAGGTTATGTTATATTACGTTATTGATGTATATAAAGGTTCCACGGAGACGTAGAGGCCATCTCGCCAGGAATTATGTCAAATATTACCGCCGAGATGATAGGTTGGTTTAGGTTAGGTTATATTTCGTTATTGATGTATACGAAGGTTCCACGGAGACGTAGAGGCCAACTCGCCAGGAATGTTGTCAAATATTACCGCCGAGATGATAGGTTGGATTAGGTTAGATTATATTACGTTATTGATGTATATGAAGGCCCCACGGAGACGTAGAGGCCACCTCGCCAGGAATGTTGTCAAATATTACCGCCGAGATGATAGGTTGGGTTAGGTTACGTTATATTGCGTTATTGATGTATATGAGGGTTACACGGAGACGTAGAGGCCAACTCGCCAGGAACGTTGTCAAATATTACTTCCGACATGTTAGGTTGGGTTAGGTTAGGTTATATTACGTTATTGATGTATATAAAGGTTCCACGGAGACGTAGAGGCCATCTCGCCAGGAATTATGTCAAATATTACCGCCGAGATGATAGGTTGGTTTAGGTTACGTTATATTTCGTTATTGATGTATACGAAGGTTCCACGGAGACGTAGAAGCCAACTCGCCAGGAATGAAGTCAAATATGACCGCCGAGATGACAGGTTGGGTTAGGTTACGTTATATTACGTTATTGATGTATATGAGGGTTACACGCAGACGTAGAGGCTAACTCGCCAGGTATGCTATCAAATATTACCGCCGAGATGATAGGTTGGTTTAGGTTAGCTTATATTACGTTATTGATGTATATAAAGGTCCCAGGGAGACGTAGATGCCAACTCGCCAGGAATGTTGTCCAATATTACCGTCGAGATGATAGGTTGGGTTAGGATAGGCTATATTTCGTTATTGAAATATATAAAGGTCCCACAGAGACGTAGAGTCCAACTCGCCAGGAATGATGTCAAATATTACCGCAGAGATGTTAGGTTGGGTTAGGTTAGGTTATATTACGTTATTGATGTATATAAAGGTCCCACGGAGACGTAGAAGCCAACTCGCCAGGAATGTTTTCAAATATTACCGCCGAAATGTTAGGTTGGGTTAGGATAGGCTATATTTCATTCTTGAAATATATAAAGGTTCCACGAAGACGTAGAGTCCATCTCGCGAGGAATGACGTCAAATAATACCGCCGAGATGATAGGTTGGGTTAGGATAGGTTATATTTCGTTATTGAAGTATATAAAGGTCCCACGGAGACGTAGAGGCTAATTCGACAGGTATGTTGTCAAATATTACCACCGAGATGTTACGTTGGTTTAGGTTAGGTTAAATTACGTTATTGATGTATATGAAGGACCCACGGAGAGGTAGAGGCCAACTCGCCAGGAATGTTGTCAAATATTACCGCCGATGTGTTAGGTTCGGTTATATTAGGTTATATTACGGTATTGATGGATATGAAGGTCTCACGGAGACGTAGAGGCCAACTCGCCAGGAAAGTTCCCAAATATTACCGCCGAGATGTTAGGTTGGGTTAGCTTAGGTTATATTACGCTATTGATGTATATAAAAGTCCCACGGTGACGTAGAGGCCAACTCGACAGGAATGTTGTCAAATATTAGTGCCCAGAGGTTGGGTTGGGTGAGGTTAGGTTATATTATGTTATTGATGTATATAAAGGCCCCACGGGGACGTAGAGGCCAACCCGCTAGGAATGTTGGCAAATAATAGCGCCGAAAGGTTACGTTGGGTTAGTTTAGGTTATATTACGTTATTGATATATGTGAAGGTCCCACGGAGACGTAGAGGCCAACTCGCCAGGAATGTTGTCACATAATAGCGCCGAGTGGTTAGGTCGGGTTATATTAGGTTATATTACGTTATTGATGGATATGAAGGTCTCACGGAGACGTAGAGGCCAACTCGCCAGGAATGTTGTCAAATATTACCGCCGAGATGATAGGTTGGGTTAGGTTAGGTTATATTACGTTATTGATGTATATGAAGGACCCACGGAGACGTAGAGGCCAACTCGCCAGGAATGTTGTCAAATATTAGTGCCGAGAGATTGGGTTGGGTTAGGTTAGGTTATATTACGTTATTGATGTATATAAAGGCCCCGCGGAGACGTAGAGGCCAACCCGCTAGGAATGTTGTCAAATAATAGTGCCGAAAGGTTAGGTTGTGTTAGTTTAGGTTATATTACGTTATTGATATATGTGAAGGTCCCACGGACACGTAGATGACAACTCGCCAGGAATGTTGTCACATAATAGCGCCGAGTGGTTAGGTCGGGTTATATTAGGTTATATTACGTTATTGATGGATATGAAGGCCCCACGGAGACGTAGAGGCCAACTCGCCAGGAATGTTGTCAAATATTACTCCGAGATGTAAGGTTGGGTTAGGTTAGGTTATATTACGTTATTGATGTATATGAAGGCCCCACGGAGACAAAGAGGCCAACTCGCCAGGAATGTTGTGAAATATTACCGCCGAGATGTTAGGTTGGGTTAGGTTAGGTTATATTACGTTATTGATGAATATGAAGGCTTCACGGAGACGTAGAGGCCATCTGGCCAGGAATGTTGTCAAATATTACCGCCGAGATGATAGGTTGGATTAGGTTAGATTATATTACGTTATTGATGTATATGAAGGCCCCACGGAGACGTAGAGGCCACCTCGCCAGGAATGTTGTCAAATATTACCGCCGAGATGATAGGTTGGTTTAGGTTAGGTTATATTTCGTTATTGATGTATACGAAGGTTCCACGTAGACGTAGAAGCCAACTCGCCAGGAATGAAGTCAAATATGACCGCCGAGATGACAGGTTGGGTTAGGTTACGTTATATTACGTTATTGATGTATATGAGGGTTACACGCAGACGTAGAGGCTAACTCGCCAGGTATGCTATCAAATATTACCGCCGAGATGATAGGTTGGTTTAGGTTAGCTTATATTACGTTATTGATGTATATAAAGGTCCCAGGGAGACGTAGATGCCAACTCGCCAGGAATGTTGTCAAATATTACCGTCGAGATGATAGGTTGGGTTGGGATAGGCTATATTTCGTTATTGAAATATATAAAGGTCCCACAGAGACGTAGAGGCCAACTCGCCAGGAATGATGTCAAATATTACCGCAGAGATGTTAGGTTGGGTTAGGTTAGGTTATATTACGTTATTGATGTATATAAAGGTCCCACGGAGACGTAGAAGCCAACTCGCCAGGAATGTTTTCAAATATTACCGCCGAAATGTTAGGTTGGGTTAGGATAGGCTATATTTCATTCTTGAAATATATAAATGTTCCACGGAGACGTAGAGTCCATCTCGCGAGGAATGACGTCAAATAATACCGCCGAGATGATAGGTTGGGTTAGGATAGGTTATATTTCGTTATTGAAGTATATAAAGGTCCCACGGAGACGTAGACGCTAACTCGACAGGTATGTTGTCAAATATTACCGCCGAGATGATAGGTTGGGTTAGGTTACGCTATATTACGTTATTGATGTATATGAGGGTTACACGGAGACGTAGAGGCCAACTCACAAGGAATGTGGTCAAATATTACCGCCGAGATGATAGGTTGGGTTAGGTTACTTTATATTACGTTATTGATGTATATGAGGGTTACACGGAGACGTAGAGGCCAACTCGCCAGGAATGTGGTCAAATATTACCGCCGAGATGTTACGTTGGGTTAGCCTAGCTTATATTATGTTATTGATATATGTGAAGGTCCCACGGAGACGTAGAGGCCAACTCGCCAGGAATGTTGTCACATAATAGCGCCGAGTGGTTAGGTCGGGTTATATTAGGTTATATTACGCTATTGATGGATATGAAGGCCCCACGGAGACGTAGAGGCCAACTCGCCAGGAATGTTGTCAAATATTACTCCGAGATGTAAGGTTGGGTTAGGTTAGGTTATATTACGTTATTGATGTATATGAAGGCCCCACGGAGACAAAGAGGCCAACTCGCCAGGAATGTTGTGAAATATTACCGCCGAGATGTTAGGTTGGGTTAGGTTAGGTTATATTACGTTATTGATGAATATGAAGGCTTCACGGAGACGTAGAGGCCATCTGGCCAGGAATGTTGTCAAATATTACCGCCGAGATGATAGGTTGGATTAGGTTAGATTATATTACGTTATTGATGTATATGAAGGCCCCACGGAGACGTAGAGGCCACCTCGCCAGGAATGTTGTCAAATATTACCGCCGAGATGATAGGTTGGGTTAGGTTACGTTATATTGCGTTATTGATGTATATGAGGGTTACACGGAGACGTAGAGGCCAACTCGCCAGGAACGTTGTCAAATATTACTTCCGACATGTTAGGTTGGGTTAGGTTATGTTATATTACGTTATTGATGTATATAAAGGTTCCACGGAGACGTAGAGGCCATCTCGCCAGGAATTATGTCAAATATTACCGCCGAGATGATAGGTTGGTTTAGGTTAGGTTATATTTCGTTATTGATGTATACGAAGGTTCCACGGAGACGTAGAGGCCAACTCGCCAGGAATGAAGTCAAATATTACCGCCGAGATGATAGGTTGGGTTAGGTTACGTTATATTACGTTATTGATGTATATGAGGGTTACACGGAGACGTAGAGGCTAACTCGCCAGGAATGTTGTCAAATATTACCGCCGAGATGTTAGGTTGGGTTAGGTTAGGTCATATTACGCTATTGATGTATATAAAAGTCCCACGGTGACGTAGAGGCCAACTCGACAGGAATGTTGTCAAATATTAGTGCCGAGAGGTTGGGTTGGGTTAGGTTAGGTTATATTATGTTATTGATGTATATAAAGGCCCCACGGAGACGTAGAGGCCAACCCGCCAGGAATGTTGGCAAATAATAGCGCCGAAAGGTTAGGTTGGGTTAGTTTAGGTTATATTACGTTATTGATATATGTGAAGGTCCCACGGAGACGTAGAGGCCAACTCGACAGGAATGTTGTCACATAATAGCGCCGAGTGGTTAGGTCGGGTTATATTAGGTTATATTACGTTATTGATGGATATGAAGGTCTCACGGAGACGTAGAGGCCAACTCGCCAGGAATGTTGTCAAATATTACCGCCGAGATGATAGGTTGGGTTAGGTTAGGTTGTATTACGTTATTGATGTATATGAAGGCCCCACGGAGACGTAGAGGCCAACTCGCCAGGAATGTCATCAAATATTAGTGCCGGGAGATTGGGTTGGGTTAGTTTAGGTTATATTACGTTATTGATATATGTGAAGGTCCCACGGACACGTAGATGCCAACTCGCCAGGAATGTTGTCACATAATAGCGCCGAGTGGTTAGGTTGGGTTATATTAGGTTATATTACGTTATTGATGGATATGAAGGTCTCACGGAGACGTAGAGGCCAACTCGCCAGGAATGTTGTCAAATATTACCGCCGAGATGTTAGGTTGGGTTAGGTTAGGTTATATTACGCTATTGATGTATATAAAAGTCCCACGGTTACGTAGAGGCCAACTCGACAGGAATGTTGTCAAATATTAGTGCCGAGAAGTTGGGTTGGTTTAGGATAGGTTATATTATGTTATTGGTGTATATAAAAGTCCCACGGAGACGTAGAGGCCAACTCGCCAGGAATGTTGTCAAATATTTCCGCCGAGACGATAGGTTGGGTTAGGTTAGATTATATTACCTTATTGATGTATATGAAGGCCCCACGGAGACGTAGAGGCCATCTGGCCAGGAATGTTGTCAAATATTACCGCCGAGATGATAGGTTGGGTTAGGTTAGATTATATTACGTTATTGATGTATATGAAGGTCGCACGGAGAGGTAGAGGCCAACTCGCCAGGAATGTTGTCAAATATTAGTGCCGAGATGTTAGGTTGGGTTAGGTTAGGTAATATTACGTTATTGATGTATATGAAAGTCCCACGGAGACGTAGAGGCCAACTCGCTAGGAATGTTGTCAAATATTACCGCCGATATAATAGGTTGGGCTATGTTAGGTTATATGACGTTATTGATGTATATAAAGGTCCCACGGAAACATAGAGGCCAACAAGCCCGGAATGTTGTCAAATATTACCGCGGAGATGTTACGTTGGTTTAAGTTAGGTTAAATTACGTTATTGATGTATATAAAAGTCCCACGGAGACGTAGAGGCCAACTATCCAGGAATGCGGTCAAATATTACCGCCGATATGATAGGTTGGGTTAGGTTACGTTATATTACGTTATTGATGTATATAAAGGTCTCACGGTGAAGTAGAGGCCAACTCGACAGGAATGTTGTCAAATATTAGTGCCGAGATGTTAGGTTGGGTTAGGATACGTTAAATTACGTTATTGGTGTATATAAAAGTCCCACGGAGACGTAGAGGCCAACTCGCCAGGAATGTTGTCAAATATTACCGCCGAGACGATAGGTTGGGTTAGGTTAGATTATACTACCTTATTGATGTATATGAAGGCCCCACGGAGACGTAGAGGCCATCTGGCCAGGAATGTTGTCAAATATTACCGCCGAGATGATAGGTTGGGTTAGGTTAGATTATATTACGTTATTGATGTATATGAAGGTCGCACGGAGAGGTAGAGGCCAACTCGCCAGGAATGTTGTCAAATATTAGTGCCGAGATGTTAGGTTGGGTTAGGATACGTTAAATTACGTTATTGGTGTATATAAAAGTCCCACGGAGACGTAGAGGCCAACTCGCCAGGAATGTTGTCAAATATTACCGCCGAGATGATAGGTTGGGTTAGGTTAGATTATATTACGTTATTGATGTATATGAAGGCCCCACGTAGACGTAGAGGCCATCTGGCCAGGAATGTTGTCAAATATTACCGCCGAGATGATAGGTTGGGTTAGGTTAGATTATATTACTTTCTTGATGTATATGAAGGTCTCACGGTGAAGTAGAGGCCAACTCGACAGGAATGTTGTCAAATATTAGTGCCGAGATGTTAGGTTGGGTTATGATACGTTAAATTACGTTATTGGTGTATATAAGAGTCCCACGGAGACGTAGAGGCCAACTCGCCAGGAATGTTGTCAAATATTACCGCCGAGACGATAGGATGGGTTAGGTTAGATTATATTACGTTATTGATGTATATGAAGGCCCCACGGAGACGTAGAGGCCATCTGGCCAGGAATGTTGTCAATTATTACCGCCGAGATGATAGGTTGGGTTAGGTTAGATTATATTACGTTATTGATGTATATGAAGGTCGCACGGAGAGGTAGAGGCCAACTCGCCAGGAATGTTGTCAAATATTAGTGCCGAGATGTTAGGTTGGGTTAGGTTAGGTAATATTACGATATTGATGTATATGAAAGTCCCACGGAGACGTAGAGGCCAACTCGCTAGGAATGTTGTCAAATATTACCGCCGATATAATAGGTTGGGCTATGTTAGGTTATATGACGTTATTGATGTATATAAAGGTCCCACGGAAACATAGAGGCCAACAAGCCCGGAATGTTGTCAAATATTACCGCGGAGATGTTACGTTGGTTTAAGTTAGGTTAAATTACGTTATTGATGTATATAAAAGTCCCACGGACACGTAGATGCCAACTCTCCAGGAATGCGGTCAAATATTACCGCCGATATGATAGGTTGGGTTAGGTTACGTTATATTACGTTATTGATGTATATGAAGGTCTCACGGTGAAGTAGAGGCCAACTCGACAGGAATGTTGTCAAATATTACCGCCGAGATGATAGGTTGGGTTAGGTTAGATTATATTACGTTATTGATGTATATGAAGGCCCCACGGAGACGTAGAGGCCATCTGGCCAGGAATGTTGTCAAATATTACCGCCGAGATGATAGGTTGGGTTAGGTTAGATTATATTACGTTATTGATGTATATGAAGGTCGCACGGAGAGGTAGAGGCCAACTCGCCAGGAATGTTGTCAAATATTAGTGCCGAGATGTTAGGTTGGGTTAGGATACGTTAAATTACGTTATTGGTGTATATAAAAGTCCCACGGAGACGTAGAGGCCAACTCGCCAGGAATGTTGTCAAATATTACCACCGAGATGATAGGTTGGGTTAGGTTAGATTATATTACGTTATTGATGTATATGAAGGCCCCACGGAGACGTAGAGGCCATCTGGCCAGGAATGTTGTCAAATATTAGTGCCGAGATGTTAGGTTGGGTTAGGTTAGGTAATATTACGTTATTGATGTATATGAAGGTCCCACGGAGACGTAGAGGCCAACTCGCAAGGAATGTTGTCAAATATTACCGCCGATATAATAGGTTGGGCTATGTTAGGTTATATGACGTTATTGATGTATATAAAGGTCCCACGGAAACATAGAGGCCAACAAGCCCGGAATGTTGTCAAATATTACCGCCGAGATGTTACGTTGGTTTAGGTTAGGTTAAATTACGTTATTGATGTATATAAAAGTCCCACGGAGACATAGAGGCCAACTCTCCAGGAATGCGGTCAAATATTACCGCCGATATGATAGGTTGTGTTAGGTTACGTTATATTACGTTATTGATGTATATGAAGGTCTCACGGTGAAGTAGAGGCCAACTCGACAGGAATGTTGTCAAATATTAGTGCCGAGATGTTAGGTAGGGTTAGGATACGTTAAATTACGTTATTGGTGTATATAAAAGTCCCACGGAGACGTAGAGGCCAACTCGCCAGGAATGTTGTCAAATATTACCGCCGAGATGATAGGTTGGGTTAGGTTAGATTATATTACGTTATTGATGTATATGAAGGCCCCACGGAGACGTAGAGGCCATCTGACCAGGAATGTTGTCAAATATTACCGCCGAGATGATAGGTTGGGTTAGGTTAGATTATATTACTTTCTTGATGTATATGAAGGTCTCACGGTGAAGTAGAGGCTAACTCGACAGGAATGTTGTCAAATATTAGTGCCGAGATGTTAGGTTGGGTTAGGATACGTTAAATTACGTTATTGGTGTATATAAAAGTCCCACGGAGACGTAGAGGCCAACTCGCCAGGAATGTTGTCAAATATTACCGCCGAGATGATAGGTTGGGTTAGGTTAGATTATATTACGTTATTGATGTATATGAAGGCCCCACGGAGACGTAGAGGCCATCTGGCCAGGAATGTTGTCAAATATTACCGCCGAGATGATAGGTTGGGTTAGGTTAGATTATATTACGTTATTGATGTATATGAAGGTCGCACGGAGAGGTAGAGGCCAACTCGCCAGGAATGTTGTCAAATATTAGTGCCGAGATGTTAGGTTGGGTTAGGATACGTTAAATTACGTTATTGGTGTATATAAAAGTCCCACGGAGACGTAGAGGCCAACTCGCCAGGAATGTTGTCAAATATTACCACCGAGATGATAGGTTGGGTTAGGTTAGATTATATTACGTTATTGATGTATATGAAGGCCCCACGGAGACGTAGAGGCCATCTGGCCAGGAATGTTGTCAAATATTAGTGCCGAGATGTTAGGTTGGGTTAGGTTAGGTAATATTACGTTATTGATGTATATGAAGGTCCCACGGAGACGTAGAGGCCAACTCGCAAGGAATGTTGTCAAATATTACCGCCGATATAATAGGTTGGGCTATGTTAGGTTATATGACGTTATTGATGTATATAAAGGTCCCACGGAAACATAGAGGCCAACAAGCCCGGAATGTTGTCAAATATTACCGCCGAGATGTTACGTTGGTTTAGGTTAGGTTAAATTACGATATTGATGTATATAAAAGTCCCACGGAGACATAGAGGCCAACTCTCCAGGAATGCGGTCAAATATTACCGCCGATATGATAGGTTGGGTTAGGTTACGTTATATTACGTTATTGATGTATATGAAGGTCTCACGGTGAAGTAGAGGCCAACTCGACAGGAATATTGTCAAATATTAGTGCCGAGATGTTAGGTTGGGTTAGGATACGTTAAATTACGTTATTGGTGTATATAAAAGTCCCACGGAGACGTAGAGGCCAACTCGCCAGGAATGTTGTCAAATATTATCGCCGAGATGATAGGTTGGGTTAGGTTAGATTATATTACGTTATTGATGTATAAGAAGGCCCCACGGAGACGTAGAGGCCATCTGGCCAGGAATGTTGACAAATATTACCGCCAAGATGATAGGTTGGGTTAGGTTAGATTATATTACGTTATTGATGTATATGAAGGTCGCACGGAGAGGTAGAGGCCATCTCGCCAGGAATGTTGTCAAATATTAGTGCCGAGATGTTAGGTTGGGTTAGGATAGGCTATATTTCATTATTGAAATATATAAAGGTCCCACGGAGACGTAGAATCCATCTCGCCAGGAATGACGTCAAATAATACCGCCGAGATGATAGGTTGGGTTAGGATAGGTTATACTTCGTTATTGAAGTATATAAAGGTCCCACGGAGACGTAGAGGCCATCTGGCCAGGAATGTTGTCAAATATTACCGCCGAGATGATAGGTTGGGTTAGGTTAGATTATATTACGTTATTGATGTATATGAAGGTCCCACGGAAACATAGAGGCCAACAAGCCCGGAATGTTGTCAAATATTACCGCCGAGATGTTACGTTGGTTTAGGTTAGGTTAAATTACGTTATTGATGTATATAAAAGTCCCACGGAGACATAGAGGCCAACTCTCCAGGAATGCGGTCAAATATTACCGCCGATATGATAGGTTGTGTTAGGTTACGTTATATTACGTTATTGATGTATATGAAGGTCTCACGGTGAAGTAGAGGCCAACTCGACAGGAATGTTGTCAAATATTAGTGCCGAGATGTTAGGTAGGGTTAGGATACGTTAAATTACGTTATTGGTGTATATAAAAGTCCCACGGAGACGTAGAGGCCAACTCGCCAGGAATGTTGTCAAATATTACCGCCGAGATGATAGGTTGGGTTAGGTTAGATTATATTACGTTATTGATGTATATGAAGGCCCCACGGAGACGTAGAGGCCATCTGACCAGGAATGTTGTCAAATATTACCGCCGAGATGATAGGTTGGGTTAGGTTAGATTATATTACTTTCTCGATGTATATGAAGGTCTCACGGTGAAGTAGAGGCCAACTCGACAGGAATGTTGTCAAATATTAGTGCCGAGATGTTAGGTTGGGTTATGATACGTTAAATTACGTTATTGGTGTATATAAAAGTCCCACGGAGACGTAGAGGCCAACTCGCCAGGAATGTTGTCAAATATTACCGCCGAGACGATAGGATGGGTTAGGTTAGATTATATTACGTTATTGATGTATATGAAGGCCCCACGGAGACGTAGAGGCCATCTGGCCAGGAATGTTGTCAATTATTACCGCCGAGATGATAGGTTGGGTTAGGTTAGATTATATTACGTTATTGATGTATATGAAGGTCGCACGGAGAGGTAGAGGCCAACTCGCCAGGAATGTTGTCAAATATTAGTGCCGAGATGTTAGGTTGGGTTAGGTTAGGTAATATTACGTTATTGATGTATATGAAAGTCCCACGGAGACGTAGAGGCCAACTCGCTAGGAATGTTGTCAAATATTACCGCCGATATAATAGGTTGGGTTATGTTAGGTTATATGACGTTATTGATGTATATAAAGGTCCCACGGAAACATAGAGGCCAACAAGCCCGGAATGTTGTCAAATATTACCGCGGAGATGTTACGTTGGTTTAAGTTAGGTTAAATTACGTTATTGATGTATATAAAAGTCCCACGGAGACGTAGATGCCAACTCTCCAGGAATGCGGTCAAATATTACCGCCGATATGATAGGTTGGGTTAGGTTACGTTATATTACGTTATTGATGTATATGAAGGTCTCACGGTGAAGTAGAGGCCAACTCGACAGGAATGTTGTCAAATATTAGTGCCGAGATGTTAGGTAGGGTTAGGATACGTTAAATTACGTTATTGGTGTATATAAAAGTCCCACGGAGACGTAGAGGCCAACTCGCCAGGAATGTTGTCAAATATTACCGCCGAGATGATAGGTTGGGTTAGGTTAGATTATATTACGTTATTGATGTATATGAAGGCCCCACGGAGACGTAGAGGCCATCTGACCAGGAATGTTGTCAAATATTACCGCCGAGATGATAGGTTGGGTTAGGTTAGATTATATTACTTTCTTGATGTATATGAAGGTCTCACGGTGAAGTAGAGGCTAACTCGACAGGAATGTTGTCAAATATTAGTGCCGAGATGTTAGGTTGGGTTAGGATACGTTAAATTACGTTATTGGTGTATATAAAAGTCCCACGGAGACGTAGAGGCCAACTCGCCAGGAATGTTGTCAAATATTACCGCCGAGATGATAGGTTGGGTTAGGTTAGATTATATTACGTTATTGATGTATATGAAGGCCCCACGGAGACGTAGAGGCCATCTGGCCAGGAATGTTGTCAAATATTACCGCCGAGATGATAGGTTGGGTTAGGTTAGATTATATTACGTTATTGATGTATATGAAGGTCGCACGGAGAGGTAGAGGCCAACTCGCCAGGAATGTTGTCAAATATTAGTGCCGAGATGTTAGGTTGGGTTAGGATACGTTAAATTACGTTATTGGTGTATATAAAAGTCCCACGGAGACGTAGAGGCCAACTCGCCAGGAATGTTGTCAAATATTACCACCGAGATGATAGGTTGGGTTAGGTTAGATTATATTACGTTATTGATGTATATGAAGGCCCCACGGAGACGTAGAGGCCATCTGGCCAGGAATGTTGTCAAATATTAGTGCCGAGATGTTAGGTTGGGTTAGGTTAGGTAATATTACGTTATTGATGTATATGAAGGTCCCACGGAGACGTAGAGGCCAACTCGCAAGGAATGTTGTCAAATATTACCGCCGATATAATAGGTTGGGCTATGTTAGGTTATATGACGTTATTGATGTATATAAAGGTCCCACGGAAACATAGAGGCCAACAAGCCCGGAATGTTGTCAAATATTACCGCCGAGATGTTACGTTGGTTTAGGTTAGGTTAAATTACGATATTGATGTATATAAAAGTCCCACGGAGACATAGAGGCCAACTCTCCAGGAATGCGGTCAAATATTACCGCCGATATGATAGGTTGGGTTAGGTTACGTTATATTACGTTATTGATGTATATGAAGGTCTCACGGTGAAGTAGAGGCCAACTCGACAGGAATATTGTCAAATATTAGTGCCGAGATGTTAGGTTGGGTTAGGATACGTTAAATTACGTTATTGGTGTATATAAAAGTCCCACGGAGACGTAGAGGCCAACTCGCCAGGAATGTTGTCAAATATTATCGCCGAGATGATAGGTTGGGTTAGGTTAGATTATATTACGTTATTGATGTATAAGAAGGCCCCACGGAGACGTAGAGGCCATCTGGCCAGGAATGTTGACAAATATTACCGCCAAGATGATAGGTTGGGTTAGGTTAGATTATATTACGTTATTGATGTATATGAAGGTCGCACGGAGAGGTAGAGGCCATCTCGCCAGGAATGTTGTCAAATATTAGTGCCGAGATGTTAGGTTGGGTTAGGATAGGCTATATTTCATTATTGAAATATATAAAGGTCCCACGGAGACGTAGAATCCATCTCGCCAGGAATGACGTCAAATAATACCGCCGAGATGATAGGTTGGGTTAGGATAGGTTATACTTCGTTATTGAAGTATATAAAGGTCCCACGGAGACGTAGAGGCCATCTGGCCAGGAATGTTGTCAAATATTACCGCCGAGATGATAGGTTGGGTTAGGTTAGATTATATTACGTTATTGATGTATATGAAGGTCCCACGGAAACATAGAAGCCAACAAGCCCGGAATGTTGTCAAATATTACCGCCGAGATGTTACGTTGGTTTAGGTTAGGTTAAATTACGTTATTGATGTATATAAAAGTCCCACGGAGACATAGAGGCCAACTCTCCAGGAATGCGGTCAAATATTACCGCCGATATGATAGGTTGTGTTAGGTTACGTTATATTACGTTATTGATGTATATGAAGGTCTCACGGTGAAGTAGAGGCCAACTCGACAGGAATGTTGTCAAATATTAGTGCCGAGATGTTAGGTAGGGTTAGGATACGTTAAATTACGTTATTGGTGTATATAAAAGTCCCACGGAGACGTAGAGGCCAACTCGCCAGGAATGTTGTCAAATATTACCGCCGAGATGATAGGTTGGGTTAGGTTAGATTATATTACGTTATTGATGTATATGAAGGCCCCACGGAGACGTAGAGGCCATCTGACCAGGAATGTTGTCAAATATTACCGCCGAGATGATAGGTTGGGTTAGGTTAGATTATATTACTTTCTCGATGTATATGAAGGTCTCACGGTGAAGTAGAGGCCAACTCGACAGGAATGTTGTCAAATATTAGTGCCGAGATGTTAGGTTGGGTTATGATACGTTAAATTACGTTATTGGTGTATATAAAAGTCCCACGGAGACGTAGAGGCCAACTCGCCAGGAATGTTGTCAAATATTACCGCCGAGACGATAGGATGGGTTAGGTTAGATTATATTACGTTATTGATGTATATGAAGGCCCCACGGAGACGTAGAGGCCATCTGGCCAGGAATGTTGTCAATTATTACCGCCGAGATGATAGGTTGGGTTAGGTTAGATTATATTACGTTATTGATGTATATGAAGGTCGCACGGAGAGGTAGAGGCCAACTCGCCAGGAATGTTGTCAAATATTAGTGCCGAGATGTTAGGTTGGGTTAGGTTAGGTAATATTACGTTATTGATGTATATGAAAGTCCCACGGAGACGTAGAGGCCAACTCGCTAGGAATGTTGTCAAATATTACCGCCGATATAATAGGTTGGGTTATGTTAGGTTATATGACGTTATTGATGTATATAAAGGTCCCACGGAAACATAGAGGCCAACAAGCCCGGAATGTTGTCAAATATTACCGCGGAGATGTTACGTTGGTTTAAGTTAGGTTAAATTACGTTATTGATGTATATAAAAGTCCCACGGAGACGTAGATGCCAACTCTCCAGGAATGCGGTCAAATATTACCGCCGATATGATAGGTTGGGTTAGGTTACGTTATATTACGTTATTGATGTATATGAAGGTCTCACGGTGAAGTAGAGGCCAACTCGACAGGAATGTTGTCAAATATTAGTGCCGAGATGTTAGGTTGGGTTAGGATACGTTAAATTACGTTATTGGTGTATATAAAAGTCCCACGGAGACGTAGAGGCCAACTCGCCAGGAATGTTGTCAAATATTACCGCCGAGATGATAGGTTGGGTTAGGTTAGATTATATTACGTCATTGATGTATATGAAGGCCCCACGGAGACGTAGAGGCCATCTGGCCAGGAATGTTGTCAAATATTACCGCCGAGATGATAGGTTGGGTTAGGTTAGATTATATTACGTTATTGATGTATATGAAGGTCGCACGGAGAGGTAGAGGCCAACTCGCCAGGAATGTTGTCAAATATTAGTGCCGAGATGTTAGGTTGGGTTAGGATACGTTAAATTACGTTATTGGTGTATATAAAAGTCCCACGGAGACGTAGAGGCCAACTCGCCAGGAATGTTGTCAAATATTACCACCGAGATGATGGGTTGGGTTAGGTTAGATTATATTACGTTATTGATGTATATGAAGGCCCCACGGAGACGTAGAGGCCATCTGGCCAGGAATGTTGTCAAATATTAGTGCCGAGATGTTAGGTTGGGTTAGGTTAGGTAATATTACGTTATTGATGTATATGAAGGTCCCACGGAGACGTAGAGGCCAACTCGCAAGGAATGTTGTCAAATATTACCGCCGATATAATAGGTTGGGCTATGTTAGGTTATATGACGTTATTGATGTATATAAAGGTCCCACGGAAACATAGAGGCCAACAAGCCCGGAATGTTGTCAAATATTACCGCCGAGATGTTACGTTGGTTTAGGTTAGGTTAAATTACGATATTGATGTATATAAAAGTCCCACGGAGACATAGAGGCCAACTCTCCAGGAATGCGGTCAAATATTACCGCCGATATGATAGGTTGGGTTAGGTTACGTTATATTACGTTATTGATGTATATGAAGGTCTCACGGTGAAGTAGAGGCCAACTCGACAGGAATATTGTCAAATATTAGTGCCGAGATGTTAGGTTGGGTTAGGATACTTTAAATTACGTTATTGGTGTATATAAAAGTCCCACGGAGACGTAGAGGCCAACTCGCCAGGAATGTTGTCAAATATTATCGCCGAGATGATAGGTTGGGTTAGGTTAGATTATATTACGTTATTGATGTATATGAAGGCCCCACGGAGACGTAGAGGCCATCTGGCCAGGAATGTTGACAAATATTACCGCCAAGATGATAGGTTGGGTTAGGTTAGATTATATTACGTTATTGATGTATATGAAGGTCGCACGGAGAGGTAGAGGCCATCTCGCCAGGAATGTTGTCAAATATTAGTGCCGAGATGTTAGGTTGGGTTAGGATAGGCTATATTTCATTATTGAAATATATAAAGGTCCCACGGAGACGTAGAATCCATCTCGCCAGGAATGACGTCAAATAATACCGCCGAGATGATAGGTTGGGTTAGGATAGGTTATACTTCGTTATTGAAGTATATAAAGGTCCCACGGAGACGTAGAGGCCATCTGGCCAGGAATGTTGTCAAATATTACCGCCGAGGTGATAGGTTGGGTTAGGTTAGATTATATTACGTTATTGATGTATATGAAGGTCCCACGGAAACATAGAGGCCAACAAGCCCGGAATGTTGTCAAATATTACCGCCGAGATGTTACGTTGGTTTAGGTTAGGTTAAATTACGTTATTGATGTATATAAAAGTCCCACGGAGACATAGAGGCCAACTCTCCAGGAATGCGGTCAAATATTACCGCCGATATGATAGGTTGTGTTAGGTTACGTTATATTACGTTATTGATGTATATGAAGGTCTCACGGTGAAGTAGAGGCCAACTCGACAGGAATGTTGTCAAATATTAGTGCCGAGATGTTAGGTAGGGTTAGGATACGTTAAATTACGTTATTGGTGTATATAAAAGTCCCACGGAGACGTAGAGGCCAACTCGCCAGGAATGTTGTCAAATATTACCGCCGAGATGATAGGTTGGGTTAGGTTAGATTATATTACGTTATTGATGTATATGAAGGCCCCACGGAGACGTAGAGGCCATCTGACCAGGAATGTTGTCAAATATTACCGCCGAGATGATAGGTTGGGTTAGGTTAGATTATATTACGTTATTGATGTATATGAAGGTCGCACGGAGAGGTAGAGGCCAACTCGCCAGGAATGTTGTCAAATATTAGTGCCGAGATGTTAGGTTGGGTTAGGTTAGGTAATATTACGTTATTGATGTATATGAAGGTCCCACGGAGGCGTAGAGGCCAACTCGCAAGGAATGTTGTCAAATATTACCGCCGATATAATAGGTTGGGCTATGTTAGGTTATATGACGTTATTGATGTATATAAAGGTCCCACGGAAACATAGAGGCCAACAAGCCCGGAATGTTGTCAAATATTACCGCCGAGATGTTACGTTGGTTTAGGTTAGGTTAAATTACGTTATTTATGTATATAAAAGTCCCACGGAGACATAGAGGCCAACTCTCGAGGAATGCGGTCAAATATTACCGCCGATATGATAGGTTGGGTTAGGTTACGTTATATTACGTTATTGATGTATATGAAGGTCTCACGGTGAAGTAGAGGCCAACTCGACAGGAATGTTGTCAAATATTAGTGCCGAGATGTTAGGTTGGGTTAGGATACGTTAAATTACGTTATTGGTGTATATAAAAGTCCCACGGAGACGTAGAGGCCAACTCGCCAGGAATGTTGTCAAATATTATCGCCGAGATGATAGGTTGGGTTAGGTTAGATTATATTACGTTATTGATGTATATGAAGGCCCCACGGAGACGTAGAGGCCAACTCGCCTGGAATGAAGTCAAATATGACCGCCGAGATGATAGGTTGGGTTAGGTTACGTTATATTACGTTATTGATGTATATGAGGGTTACACGCAGACGTAGAGGCTAACTCGCCAGGTATGCTATCAAATATTACCGCCGAAATGATAGGTTGGGTAAGGTTACGTTATATTACGTTATTGATGTATATGAGGGTTACACGGAGACGTAGAGGCCAACTCACCAGGAATGTGGTCGAATATTACCACCGAGATGTTACGTTGGGTTAGGTTAGGTTATATTACGTTATTGATGTATATAAAGGTCCCACGGAGACGTAGAAGCCAACTCGCCAGGAATGTTTTCAAATATTACCGCCGAAATGTTAGGTTGGGTTAGGATAGGCTATATTTCATTCTTGAAATATATAAAGGTCCCACGGAGACGTAGAGTCCATCTCGCGAGGAATGGCGTCAAATAATACCGCCGAGATGATAGGTTGGGTTAGGATAGGTTATACTTCGTTATTGAAGTATATAAAGGTCCCACGGAGACGTAGAGGCTAACTCGCCAGGTATGTTGTCAAATATTACCGCCGAGATGATAGGTTGGGTTAGGTTACGCTATATTACGTTATTGATGTATATGAGGGTTACACGGAGACGTAGAGGCCAACTCGCCAGGAATGTTGTCAAATATTACCGCCGAGATGATAGGTTGGGTTAGGTTAGGTTATATTACGTTATTGATGTATATGAAGGTCCCACGGAGACGTAGAGGCCAACTCGCCAGGAATGAAGTCAAATATGACCGCCGAGATGATAGGTTGTGTTAGGTTACGTTATATTACGTTATTGATGTATATGAGGGTTACACGCAGACGTAGAGGCTAACTCGCCAGGTATGCTATCAAATATTACCGCCGAAATGATAGGTTGGGTTAGGTTACGTTATATTACGTTATTGATGTATATGAGGGTTACACGGAGACGTAGAGGCCAACTCACCAGGAATGTGGTCGAATATTACCGCCGAGATGTTACGTTGGCTGAGGTTAGGTTAAATTACGTTATTGATGTATATGAAGGACCCACGGAGAGGTAGAGGCCAACTCGCCAGGAATGTTGTCAAATATTACCGCCGATGTGTTAGGTTGGGTTAGGTTAGGTTATATTACGCTATTGATGTATATAAAAGTCCCACTTTGACGTAGAGGCCAACTCGACAGGAATGTTGTCAAATATTAGTGCCGAGAGGTTGGGTTGGGTGAGGTTAGGTCATATTATGTTATTGATGTATATAAAGGCCCCACGGAGACGTAGAGGCCAACCCGCTAGGAATGTTGGCAAATAATAGCGCCGAAAGGTTAGGTTGGGTTAGTTTAGGTTATATTACCTTATTGATATATGTGAAGGTCCCACGGAGACGTAGAGGCCAACTCGCCAGGAATGTTGTCACATAATAGCGCCGAGTGGTTAGGTCGGGTTATATTAGGTTATATTACGTTATTGATGGATATGAAGGTCTCACGGAGACGTAGAGGCTACCTCGCCAGGAATGTTGTCAAATATTACCGCCGAGATGTTAGGTTGGGTTAGGTTAGGTTATATTACGTTATTGATGTATATGAAGGCCCCACGGAGACGTAGAGGCCAACTCGCCAGGAATGTTGTCAAATATTAGTGCCGAGAGATTGGGTTGGGTTAGGTTAGGTTATATTACGTTATTGATGTATATAAAGGCCCCGCGGAGACGTAGAGGCCAACCCGCCAGGAATGTTGTCAAATAATAGCGCCGAAAGGTTAGGTTGTGTTAGCTTAGGTTATATTACGTTATTGATATATGTGAAGGTCCCACGGACACGTAGATGCCAACTCGCCAGGAATGTTGTCACATAATAGCGCCGAGTGGTTAGGTTGGGTTATATTAAGTTATATTACGTTATTGATAGATATGAAGGTCTCACGGAGACGTAGATGCCAACTCGCCAGGAATGTTGTCAAATATTACCGCCGAGATGTTAGGTTGGGTTAGGTTAGGTTATATTACGCTATTGATGTATATAAAAGTCCCACGGTGACGTAGAGGCCAACTCGACAGGAATGTTGTCAAATATTAGTGCCGAGAGGTTGGGTTGTGTTAGGTTAGGTTATATTATGTTATTGATGTAGATAAAGGCCCCACGGAGACGTAATGGCCAACCCGCCAGGAATGTTGGCAAATAATAGCGCTGAAAGGTTATGTTGGGTTAGTTTAGGTTATATTACGTTATTGATATATGTGAAGGTCCCACGGAGACGTAGAGGCCAACTCGACAGGAATGTTGTCAAATATTAGTGCCGACATGTTAGGTTGGGTTAGGATACGTTAAATTACGTTATTGGTGTATATAAAAGTCCCACGGAGACGTAGAGGCCAACTCGCCTGGAATGTTGTCAAATATTACCGCCGAGATGATAGGTTGGGTTAGGTTAGATTATATTACGTTATTGATGTATATGAAGGCCCCACGGAGACGTAGAGGCCATCTGGCCAGGAATGTTGTCAAATATTATCGCCGAGATGATAGGTTGGGTTAGGTTAGATTATATTACGTTATTGATGTATATGAAGGTCGCACGGAGAGGTAGAGGCCAACTCGCCAGGAATGTTGTCAAATATTAGTGCCGAGATGTTAGGTTGTGTTAGGCTAGGTAATATTACGTTATTGATGTATATGAAGGCCCCACGGAGACGTAGAGGCCAACCCGATAGGAATGTTGGCAAATAATAGCGCCGAAAGGTTAGGTTGGGTTAGTTTAGGTTATATTACGTTATTGATATATGTGAAGGTCCCACGGAGACGTAGAGGCCAACTCGCGAGGAATGTTGTCACATAATAGCGCCGAGTGGTTAGGTCGGGTTATATTAGGTTATATTACGTTATTGATGGATATGAAGGTCTCACGGAGACGTAGAGGCCAACTCGCCAGGAATGTTGTCAAATATTACCGCCGAGATGATAGGTTGGGTTAGGTTAGGTTATATTACGTTATTGATGTATATGAAGGTCCCACGGAGACGTAGAGGCCAACTCGCCAGGAATGTTGTCAAATATCAGTGCCGAGATGTTAGGTTGGGTTAGGTCAGGTTATATTACGTTATTGACGTATATAAAAGTCCCACGGAGACGTAGAGGCCAACCCGCCAGGAATGTTGTCAAATAATAGCGCTGAAAGCTTAGGTCGGGTTATATTAGGTTATATTACGTTATTGATGGATATGAAGGTGTCACGGAGACGTAGAGGCCAACAAGCCAGGAATGTTGTCAAATATTACCGCAGAGATGTTACGTTGGTTTAGGTTAGGTTAAATTACGTTATTGATGTATAAGAAGGTCCCACGGAGAGGTAGAGGCCAACTCGCCAGGAATGTTGTCAAATATTAGTGCCGAGATGTTAGGTTGGGTTAGGTTAGGTAATATTAAGTTATTGATGTATATGAAGGTCCCACGGTGACGTAGAGGCCAACTCGCCAGGAATGTTGTCAAATATTAGTGCCGAGATATTGGGTTGGGTTAGGTTAGGTTATATTACGTTATTGGTGTATATAAAAGTCCCACGGAGACGTAGAGGCCAACACGCCAGGAATGTTGTCAAATATTACCGCCGAGATGATAGGTTGGGTTAGGTTAGATTATATTACGTTATTGATGTATATGAAGGCCCCACGGAGACGTAGAGGCCATCTGGCCAGGAATGTTGTCAAATATTACCGCCGAGATGAAAGGTTGGGTTAGGTTAGATTATATTACGTTATTGATGTATATGAAGGTCGCACGGAGAGGTAGAGGCCAACTCGCGAGGAATGTTGTCAAATATTAGTGCCGAGATGTTAGGTTGGTTTAGGTTAGGTTAAATTACGTTATTGATGTATATAAAGGTCCCACGGAGACATAGAGGCCAACTCTCCAGGAATGCGGTCAAATATTACCGCCGATATGATAGGTTGGGTTAGGCTACGTTATATTACGTTATTGATGTATATGAAGGTCTCACGGTGAAGTAGAGGCCAACTCGACAGGAATATTGTCAAATATTAGTGCCGAGATGTTAGGTAGGGTTAGGATACGTTAAATTACGTTATTGGTGTATATAAAAGTCCCACGGAGACGTAGAGGCCAACTCGCCAGGAATGTTGTCAAATATTACCGCCGAGATGATAGGTTGGGTTAGGTTAGATTATATTACGTTATTGATGTATATGAAGGCCCCACGGAGACGTAGAGGCCATCTGACCAGGAATGTTGTCAAATATTACCGCCGAGATGATAGGTTGGGTTAGGTTAGATTATATTACGTTATTGATGTATATGAAGGTCCCACGGAGAGGTAGAGGCCAACTCGCCAGGAATGTTGTCAAATATTAGTGCCGAGATGTTAGGTTGGGTTAGGTTAGGTAATATTAAGTCATTGATGTATATGAAGGTCCCACGGTGACGTAAAGGCCAACTAGCCAGGAATGTTGTCAAATATTACCGCCGAGATGTTAGGTTGGGTTAGGTTATGTTATATTACGTTATTCATGTATATGAAGGTCCCACGGAGAGGTAGAGGCCAACTCGCCAGGAATGTTGTCAAATATTAGTGCCGAGATGTTAGGTTGGGTTAGCTTAGGTAATATTAAGTTATTGATGTATATGAAGCTCCCACGGTGACGTAGAGGCCAACTCGCCAGGAATGTTGTCAAATATTACCGCCGATGTGTTAGGTTGGGTTAGGTTAGGTTATATTACGTTATTGATGTATATAAAGGTCCCACGGAAACATAGAAGCCAACAAGCCAAGAATGTTGTCAAATATTACAGCCGAGATGTTACGTTTGGGTATTTTAGGTTATATTACGTTATTGATGTATATAAAAGTCCCACGGAGACGTAGAGGCCAACTCGACAGGAATGTTGTCAAATATTAGTGCCGAGGGGTTGGGTTGGGTGAGGTTAGGTTATAATATGTTGTTGATGTATATAAAGGCCCCACGGAGACGTAGAGGCCAACCCGCTAGGAATGTTGGCAAATAATAGCGCCGAAAGGTTAGGTTGGGTTAGTTTAGGTTATATTACGTTATTGATATATGTGAAGGTCCCACGGAGACGTAGAGGCCAACTCGCCAGGAATGTTGTCACATAATAGCGCCGAGTGGTTAGGTCGGGTTATATTAGGTTATATTAAGTTATTGATGGATATGAAGGTCCCACGGAGACGTAGAGGCCAACTCGACAGGAATGTTGTCAAATATTACCGCCGAGATGTTAGGTTGGGTTAGGTTAGGTTATATTACGTTATTGATGAATATGAAGGCCCCACGGAGACGTAGAGGCCATCTGGCCAGGAATGTTGTCAAATATTATCGCCGAGATGATAGGTTGGGTTAGGTTAGATTATATTACGTTATTGATGTATATGAAGGCCCCACGGAGACGTGGAGGCCATCTGGCCAGGAATGTTGTCAAATATTACCGCCGAGATGATAGGTTGGGTTAGATTAGATTATATTACGTTATTGACGTATATGAAGGTCGCACGGAGAGGTAGAGGCCAACTCGCCAGGAATGTTGTCAAATATTAGTGCCGAGATGTTAGGTTGGGTTAGGTTAGGTAATATTACGTTATTGATGTATATGATGGTCCCACGGAGACGTAGAGGCCAACTCGCCAGGAATGTTGTCAAATATCAGTGCCGAGATGTTAGGTTGGGTTAGGTCAGGTTATATTACGTTATTGACGTATATAAAAGTCCCACGGAGACGTAGAGGCCAACACGCCAGGAATGTTGTCAAATATTACCGCCGAGATGATAGGTTGGGTTAGGTTAGATTATATTACGTTATTGATGTATACGAAGGCCCCACGGAGACGTAGAGGCCATCTGGCCAGGAATGTTGTCAAATATTACCGCCGAGATGAAAGGTTGGGTTAGGTTAGATTATATTACGTTATTGATGTATATGAAGGTCGCACGGAGAGGTAGAGGCCAACTCGCCAGGAATGTTGTCAAATATTACCGCCGAGATGATAGGTTGGGTTAGGTTAGATTATATTACGTTATTGATGTATATGAAGGTCGCACGGAGAGGTAGAGGCCAACTCGCCAGGAATGTTGTCAAATATTAGTGCCGAGATGTTAGGTTGGGTTAGGTTAGGTAATATTACGTTATTGATGTATATGAAGGTCCCACGGAGACGTAGAGGCCAACTCGCCAGGAATGTTGTCAAATATTACCGCCGATATGATAGGTTGGGCTAGGTTAGGTTATATGACGTTATTGATGTATATAAAGGTCCCACGGAAACGTAGAGGCCAACAAGCCAGGAATGTTGTCAAATACTACCGCCGAGATGTTACGTTGGTTTAGGTTAGGTTAAATTACGTTATTGATGTATATGAAGGTCCCACGGAGAGGTAGAGGCCAACTCGCCAGGAATGTTGTCAAATATTAGTGCCGAAATGTTAGGTTGGGTTAGGTTAGGTAATATTAAGTCATTGATGTATATGAAGGTCCCACGGTGACGTAGAGGCCAACTCGCCAGGAATGTTGTCAAATATTACCGCCGAGATGTTAGGTTGGGTTAGGTTATGTTATATTACGTTATTCATGTATATGAAGGTCCCACGGAGAGGTAGAGGCCAACTCGCAGGAATGTTGTCAAATATTAGTGCCGAGATGTTAGGTTGGGTTAGGTTAGGTAATATTAAGTTATTGATGTATATGAAGGTCCCACGGTGACGTAGAGGCCAACTCGCCAGGAATGTTGTCAAATATTACCGCCGATGTGTTAGGTTGGGTTAGGTTAGGTTATATTACGTTATTGATGTATATAAAGGTCCCACGGAAACATAGAAGCCAACAAGCCAAGAATGTTGTCAAATATTACAGCCGAGATGTTACGTTTGGGTATTTTAGGTTATATTACGTTAGTGATGTATATAAAAGTCCCACGGAGTAGTAGAGGCCAACTCGACAGGAATGTTGTCAAATATTAGTGCCGAGAGGTTGGGTTGGGTGAGGTTAGGTTATAATATGTTGTTGATGTATATAAAGGCCCCACGGAGACGTAGAGGCCAACCCGCTAGGAATGTTGGCAAATAATAGCGCCGAAAGGTTAGGTTGGGTTAGTTTAGGTTATATTACGTTATTGATATATGTGAAGGTCCCACGGAGACGTAGAGGCCAACTCGCCAGGAATGTTGTCACATAATAGCGCCGAGTGGTTAGGTCGGGTTATATTAGGTTATATTAAGTTATTGATGGATATGAAGGTCCCACGGAGACGTAGTGGCCAACTCGCCAGGAATGTTGTCAAATATTCCCGCCGAGATGTTAGGTTGGGTTAGGTTAGGTTATATTACGTTATTGATGAATATGAAGGCCCCACGGAGACGTAGAGGCCATCTGGCCAGGAATGTTGTCAAATATTATCGCCGAGATGATAGGTTGGGTTAGGTTAGATTATATTACGTTATTGATGTATATGAAGGCCCCACGGAGACGTGGAGGCCATCTGGCCAGGAATGTTGTCAAATATTACCGCCGAGATGTTACGTTGGTTTAGGTTAGGTTAAATTACGTCATTGATGTATATGAAGGTCCCACGGAGAGGTAGAGGCCAACTCGCCAGGAATGTTGTCAAATATTAGTGCCGAGATGTTAGGTTGTGTTAGGTTAGGTTATATTACGTTATTGATGTATATGAAGGCCCCGCGGAGACGTAGAGGCCAACTCGCCAGGAATGTTGTCAAATATTACCGCCGATATGATAGGTTGGGCTAGGTTAGGTTATATGACGTTATTGACGTATATAAAGGTCCCACGGAAACATAGAGGCCAACAAGCCAGGAATGTTGTCAAATACTACCGCCGAGATGTTACGTTGGTTTAGGTTAGGTTAAATTACGTTATTGATGTATATAAAAGTCCCACGGTGACGTAGAGGCCAACTCGCCAGGAATGTTGTCAAATATTACCGCCGATGTGTTAGGTTGGGTTAGGTTAGGTAATATTACGTTATTGATGTATATGAAGGTCCCACGGAGACGTAAAGGCCAACTCGCCAGGAATGTTGTCAAATATTACCGCCGATATGATAGGTTGGGCTAGGTTAGGTTATATGACGTTATTGATGTATATAAAGGTCCCACGGACACATAGAGGCCAACAAGCCAGGAATGTTGTCAAATACTACCGCCGAGATGTTACGTTGGTTTAGGTTAGCTTAAATTACGTTATTGATGTATATAAAAGTCCCACGGAGACGTAGAGGCCAACTCGCCAGGAATGTGGTCAAATATTACCGCCGATATGATAGGTTGGGTTAGGTTACGTTATATTACGTTATTGATGTATATGAAGGTCTCACGGTGAGGTAGAGGCCAACTCGACAGGAATGTTGTCAAATATTAGTGCCGACATGTTAGGTTGGGTTAGGATACGTTAAATTACGTTATTGATGTATATGAAGGTCCCACGGAGACGTAGAGGCCAACTCGCCAAGAATGTTGTCAAATATTACCGCCGATATGATAGGTTGGGCTAGGTTAGGTTATATGACGTTATTGATGTATATAAAGGTCCCACGGAAACATAGAGGCCAACAAGCCAGGAATGTTGTCAAATACTACCGCCGAGATGTTACGTTGGTTTAGGTTAGGTTAAATTACGTTATTGATGTATATGAAGGTCCCACGGAGAGGTAGAGGCCAACTCGCCAGGAATGTTGTCAAATATTAGTGCCGAGATGTTAGGTTGGGTTAGGTTAGGTAATATTAAGTCATTGATGTATATGAAGGTCCCACGGTGACGTAGAGGCCAACTCGCCAGGAATGTTGTCAAATATTACCGCCGAGATGTTAGGTTGGGTTAGGTTATGTTATATTACGTTATTCATGTATATGAAGGTCCCACGGAGAGGTAGAGGCCAACTCGCCAGGAATGTTGTCAAATATTAGTGCCGAGATGTTAGGTTGGGTTAGGTTAGGTAATATTAAGTTATTGATGTATATGAAGGTCCCACGGTGACGTAGAGGCCAACTCGCCAGGAATGTTGTCAAATATTACCGCCGATGTGTTAGGTTGGGTTAGGTTAGGTTATATTACGTTATTGATGTATATAAAGGTCCCACGGAAACATAGAAGCCAACAAGCCAAGAATGTTGTCAAATATTACAGCCGAGATGTTACGTTTGGGTATTTTAGGTTATATTACGTTAGTGGTGTATATAAAAGTCCCACGGAGACGTAGAGGCCAACTCGACAGGAATGTTGTCAAATATTAGTGCCGAGAGGTTGGGTTGGGTGAGGTTAGGTTATAATATGTTGTTGATGTATATAAAGGCCCCACGGAGACGTAGAGGCCAACCCGCTAGGAATGTTGGCAAATAATAGCGCCGAAAGGTTAGGTTGGGTTAGTTTAGGTTATATTACGTTATTGATATATGTGAAGGTCCCACGGAGACGTAGAGGCCAACTCGCCAGGAATGTTGTCACATAATAGCGCCGAGTGGTTAGGTCGGGTTATATTAGGTTATATTAAGTTATTGATGGATATGAAGGTCCCACGGAGACGTAGAGGCCAACTCGCCAGGAATGTTGTCAAATATTCCCGCCGAGATGTTAGGTTGGGTTAGGTTAGGTTATATTACGTTATTGATGAATATGAAGGCCCCACGGAGACGTAGAGGCCATCTGGCCAGGAATGTTGTCAAATATTATCGCCGAGATGATAGGTTGGGTTAGGTTAGATTATATTACGTTATTGATGTATATGAAGGCCCCACGGAGACGTGGAGGCCATCTGGCCAGGAATGTTGTCAAATATTACCGCCGAGATGATAGGTTGGGTTAGATTAGATTATATTACGTTATTGACGTATATGAAGGTCGCACGGAGAGGTAGAGGCCAACTCGCCAGGAATGTTGTCAAATATTAGTGCCGAGATGTTAGGTTGGGTTAGGTTAGGTAATATTACGTTATTGATGTATATGATGGTCCCACGGAGACGTAGAGGCCAACTCGCCAGGAATGTTGTCAAATATCAGTGCCGAGATGTTAGGTTGGGTTAGGTCAGGTTATATTACGTTATTGACGTATATAAAAGTCCCACGGAGACGTAGAGGCCAACACGCCAGGAATGTTGTCAAATATTACAGCCGAGATGATAGGTTGGGTTAGGTTAGATTATATTACGTTATTGATGTATACGAAGGCCCCACGGAGACGTAGAGGCCATCTGGCCAGGAATGTTGTCAAATATTACCGCCGAGATGAAAGGTTGGGTTAGGTTAGATTATATTACGTTATTGATGTATATGAAGGTCGCACGGAGAGGTAGAGGCCAACTCGCCAGGAATGTTGTCAAATATTACCGCCGAGATGATAGGTTGGGTTAGGTTAGATTATATTACGTTATTGATGTATATGAAGGTCGCACGGAGAGGTAGAGGCCAACTCGCCAGGAATGTTGTCAAATATTAGTGCCGAGATGTTAGGTTGGGTTAGGTTAGGTAATATTACGTTATTGATGTATATGAAGGTCCCACGGAGACGTAGAGGCCAACTCGCCAGGAATGTTGTCAAATATTACCGCCGATATGATAGGTTGGGCTAGGTTAGGTTATATGACGTTATTGATGTATATAAAGGTCCCACGGAAACGTAGAGGCCAACAAGCCAGGAATGTTGTCAAATACTACCGCCGAGATGTTACGTTGGTTTAGGTTAGGTTAAATTACGTTATTGATGTATATGAAGGTCCCACGGAGAGGTAGAGGCCAACTCGCCAGGAATGTTGTCAAATATTAGTGCCGAGATGTTAGGTTGGGTTAGGTTAGGTAATATTAAGTCATTGATGTATATGAAGGTCCCACGGTGACGTAGAGGCCAACTCGCCAGGAATGTTGTCAAATATTACCGCCGAGATGTTAGGTTGGGTTAGGTTATGTTATATTACGTTATTCATGTATATGAAGGTCCCACGGAGAGGTAGAGGCCAACTCGCAGGAATGTTGTCAAATATTAGTGCCGAGATGTTAGGTTGGGTTAGGTTAGGTAATATTAAGTTATTGATGTATATGAAGGTCCCACGGTGACGTAGAGGCCAACTCGCCAGGAATGTTGTCAAATATTACCGCCGATGTGTTAGGTTGGGTTAGGTTAGGTTATATTACGTTATTGATGTATATAAAGGTCCCACGGAAACATAGAAGCCAACAAGCCAAGAATGTTGTCAAATATTACAGCCGAGATGTTACGTTTGGGTATTTTAGGTTATATTACGTTAGTGATGTATATAAAAGTCCCACGGAGTAGTAGAGGCCAACTCGACAGGAATGTTGTCAAATATTAGTGCCGAGAGGTTGGGTTGGGTGAGGTTAGGTTATAATATGTTGTTGATGTATATAAAGGCCCCACGGAGACGTAGAGGCCAACCCGCTAGGAATGTTGGCAAATAATAGCGCCGAAAGGTTAGGTTGGGTTAGTTTAGGTTATATTACGTTATTGATATATGTGAAGGTCCCACGGAGACGTAGAGGCCAACTCGCCAGGAATGTTGTCACATAATAGCGCCGAGTGGTTAGGTCGGGTTATATTAGGTTATATTAAGTTATTGATGGATATGAAGGTCCCACGGAGACGTAGTGGCCAACTCGCCAGGAATGTTGTCAAATATTCCCGCCGAGATGTTAGGTTGGGTTAGGTTAGGTTATATTACGTTATTGATGAATATGAAGGCCCCACGGAGACGTAGAGGCCATCTGGCCAGGAATGTTGTCAAATATTATCGCCGAGATGATAGGTTGGGTTAGGTTAGATTATATTACGTTATTGATGTATATGAAGGCCCCACGGAGACGTGGAGGCCATCTGGCCAGGAATGTTGTCAAATATTACCGCCGAGATGATAGGTTGGGTTAGATTAGATTATATTACGTTATTGACGTATATGAAGGTCGCACGGAGAGGTAGAGGCCAACTCGCCAGGAATGTTGTCAAATATTAGTGCCGAGATGTTGGGTTGGGTTAGGTTAGGTAATATTACGTTATTGATGTATATGAAGGTCCCACGGAGTCGTAGAGGCCAACTCGCCAGGAATGTTGTCAAATATTACCGCCGATATGATAGGTTGGGCTAGGTTAGGTTATATGACGTTATTGATGTATATAAAGGTCCCACGGAAACATAGAGGCCAACAAGCCAGGAATGTTGTCAAATACTACCGCCGAGATGTTACGTTGGTTTAGGTTAGGTTAAATTACGTTATTGATGTATATAAAAGTCCCACGGAGACGTAGAGGCCAACTCGCCAGGAATGTGGTCAAATATTACCGCAGATGTGATAGGTTGGGTTAGGGTACGTTATATTACGTTATTGATGTATATGAAGGTCTCACGGTGAAGTAGAGGCCAACTCGACAGGAATGTTGTTAAATATTAGTGCCGACATATTAGGTTGGGTTAGGATACGTTAAATTACGTTATTGATGTATATAAAAGTCCCACGGAGACGTAGAGGCCAACTCGCCAGGAATGGTGTCAAATATTACCGCCGAGATGACACGTTAGGCTAGGTTAGGTTATATTACGGTATTGATGTATATAAAGGTCCCAGGGAAACATAGAGGCCAACAAGCCAGGAATGTTGTCAAATATTACCGCCGATATGATAGGTTGGGCTAGGTTAGGTTATATGACGTTATTGACGTATATAAAGGTCCCACGGAAACATAGAGGCCAACAAGCCAGGAATGTTGTCAAATACTACCGCCGAGATGTTACGTTGGTTTAGGTTAGGTTAAATTACGTTATTGATGTATATAAAAGTCCCACGGTGACGTAGAGGCCAACTCGCCAGGAATGTTGTCAAATATTACCGCCGATGTGTTAGGTTGGGTTAGGTTAGGTAATATTACGTTATTGATGT
>CAXAJV010001063.1:80000-85000 GCA_963969225.1 Xylocopa violacea | reverse complement strand
ACCGTCGTGCAGCCGGCCGGGCGACCGAGGGTTTGTCGCGTGCGCAAGATTGCGACGCCACAGGCTTCCCACTCGGGCCGTAGACCGACGCGCAACGGGTCGCGACGTTCTACTAGGGGAGAAGTGCACGACTACATCACCGGAACGTTCGCCGATGGCGGTGTGCCCTCGCCGTGGAACCGCAAGGGTCCACCGGGGCATCGCGCACCATCGGGAGCCAGTCTCGTCGTCGATGAATCTCTCCATTCGATCTTTTGGGTTTCTCAGGTTTACCCCTGAACGGTTTCACGTACTCTTGAACTCTCTCTTCAAAGTTCTTTTCAACTTTCCCTCACGGTACTTGTTCGCTATCGGTCTCGTGGTCGTATTTAGCCTTAGATGGAGTTTACCACCCACTTAGGGCTGCACTCTCAAGCAACCCGACTCTAAGGAGAGATCCTCCCGAGACGCGTTCCGGTCTCTACGGGCCTGGCACCCTCTGTGGGTAAATGGCCCCATTCAAGATGGACTTGGACGCGATTCGATGTCTCGGGATAAACGGATCCTCCCGAACACTACATTTCCCAGCGGCGGAACCGCGGGATTCAGTGCTGGGCTCATTCCTGTTCGCTCGCAGCTACTAAGGAAATCCTGGTTAGTTTATTTTCCTCCGCTTAGTAATATGCTTAAATTCAGCGGGTAATCTCACCTAATCTGAGGTCGTCTCTACGTGAAACACGAGATTCGTTCGTGCCGTGAAGCCGCTTTTTTTTTTTGCACTGCGAGACACGTTAAGGAACCCGCGTCTATTTGGTCAGAGAGAAGGTATTATAAATCCCGTTTTCTTTCGGGAAAACGGGAAAAAAAAAAAAATTCGACAACATACAAGAGAGATGATTACGGAGCTTCGACGCACGGGGACGGCAGACGACGAAAAGAACTTTCGTCGTCTCCGACGCAGCGATCCTTTCATTTACCGCTCGATTACCACAAAACTCCGCCGTTCTTCTCGGCGAAGCGTTTTGCGCACCGCGCCAATGTCATTCGTGTCGGTTCTCGGATTCGTAATGCATACGAGACCCTCGCTGGACAACCAAGTTGCCGGCGATTTTTAACATCCGTCCTCTCTTATCGTAGCTATGAACGATTATAAATAATTCCAGCGGTTCCACCTTCCGCGCGTAACACGCAGAGATCGAAACGGAGCGGCTCGTTTTCCCCGATTTATCACCCTGATCCGTCGGAACGACGGATAGGCCGAGTTGGAGCGCGCCCACGCGAATCTCTCTGCTGCGTGGAACGGGAAATAAAAAAAAAAAGGAACGCACGCGTGGAATTACATAACCAAGCTGCGCTTTCCGGGGACTGGATGACCGGCTTTTTGATCGCGCGGTCCCGTCTCGACAACGAAGACATGGGGTGACCAACAACTTGTGGCACCGAGCAGCACCTCGTCGAAGTATAACTTCGAGCCTCGCCAATGGGGTGGGCACAATCTCTTCCCGTATCTACTTCTCTAAACGACTCTCCTCGTTGCGCGTGGCGTTACCGATTCGAGTTCTGTGCTTCGGAATCTGCGGACGCGCGTCACAGGCCAGAAACGTTACAATCGACCATATATATATATATATACACCAAATGTTCCGATCGACACCGGGCTGACAGACAGAGGCAGCACACCGAGGACGCACGGTAAATTCGAGTCTCGACGAACGTGGCTGGGGTCAGATTCGAACATCCCAAGATCATCAGCGTTCGAAGAGGAAATGCGTCCCCGTGCGCGCGTTTGTCTGTGGTCCCCGACAATCGACGGCATATGGAAATAAAATTCGAGATCGACTTCGGCAACGACGGCCTATATACATTGTATGTATTCGAGTGACGGTCCGCTCAATTTCTTCCTTACACAAAACATGGTATACGCGCACAACGCGCGGAGAGAGCAGAGAGAGAACGGGTTATTCTGATGATTGAACGCAACAACACCCTGGGGCTGTGCGAACTTCGAACGATCGGATGCGCATCATCGTCCCTCACGTTACGACGATGTCGCTCGCTCTCTCTTTCTTGTATATTCTCTTCTCTCTCTCGACCGAGTTCCCAACAATTCGATTCTCTCAGTCTTGCGGCAAAAGAAAAATTCATTTTAAACGACGTCGAGCGCGCGGCATATCAATCGTGCGTTAAAGAGACGCGCGAAGAGTGGTCATGGTGTGTGGCGGGTGTGCGAATTTGGAATACGGAACAAAATCGGCAGTCGAAACACGAAGCGGTTCCCCGTGGGCGGTCGTCCGGTTAAACGAACGACTCACGACGCCACGAAGAACTCGCGCGAGTCCGTGATCGACACCGTCGATTTCCGTGAACCCGTTTAACGCACGCCGCACGCGCGCACACGTTACACCAGTCGCATATAGTCTCGGGGCACGGCCACAGACGACTCGGACGAACGTCCAACGATCGCTCGTACGTCGCGTATCGCTCCTCTTTTTCCCTTTCGGTGCGCCCGAACTCGGGAACGTTCGTAAATGGAATTCGAATGAACGACGGCGGGCAGATTCGAGCACCGGAGAGAAAAGATTCGACGAAACGCAACGCAAGCAGTATTCTGGTTACGTGAACGACCCTCAGCTAGGCGTGGTCCAGGAATTGTATCCGTGGACCGCAATGTGCGTTCGAAATGTCGATGTTCATGTGTCCTGCAGTTCACACGTTGACGCGCAATTAGCTGCGTTCTTCATCGACCCACGAGCCAAGTGATCCACCGTTCAGGGTAATCGTATATGTATATTTTTTATTAATTGTTAAGTCTCTTCGTACTAAGTTTCGAACAAGTCGAGACCCAAACGTCTCCGGCGAAGGAGACGCGGGCGTCGCCCGAATTCTCGGCGACACGATACCGTCCTACGGATGAAACGGACACGCCTGTTTCAGGGTGTTTAGGATACATCCTTTCGGATTCACGCCAGTGTGCCACGCGTCCAGGTAGATAAAATTTTTCGAAAATTCGTTAGGACTCTTCTTCGCGCGTATCGCGCAGACCCTCGAGGCGGTCCCCCCTTCCTCCCGACAACACGAAGCGAGCTTGTAAAATTCGATCTCGCAACGGCGGGTTTATTAAGGGACTCTCGACAACGAGGAAGAATACGCAAACGCGAATATATCGTCGTCCCCTCTGAACGAATGGCACGTGGAAGTGAATACAAAAAAAAAAAAAAAGAAAGATATCCAACACCCAGCGGCGTATTGCTTTCGAGAAGTTGACGACGTTCGTACAGGTAAGTCGTAAAATATCGATGGGACTCGCCGTGAAACCTCGAAGCGGTCTATAATTTTACCCACCCGACAACACGAAGCGAGCATAAAAAATTATTCGATCTCGCAACGGCGGGTGTGTTTCCAGACTCGCGACAACGAGGCTTCGCTCGGCGAAGCGGTCCCCTCTGAACGAACGACACGATCAAAACCCGAACACAGGTGCGTGGTACAAGTTCCTCAAATTCCACGATCCACTGCACGATCTGTGCTTCAGAGCTCAGGTGATAAAAAAAAAAAAAAATTCGTTGGGACTCGGCCGCCAAAGCCTCGAGCGGTCTACCGTTTTTCCCCGGCAACACGAAGCGAGTATAAATTATTCGATCTCGCAACGGCCGGTTTCTCAGACTCTCGACAACGAGGCTATGGCAAAAAGCAAGTCCCCTCTGAGCTTGCAGCACAATTGTGAAACGGGAAAACGAACAAGTACCAGCGGCGTATTGCTTTCACGCAGAGACGCAAAATAATGGTACACACTCGACCTGTCGAATATGCAAAGTCGACGACATAACTTACCGTTCGGGTAAGAAAAATTCGTTAGGACTCGTCGGTTAACAACACCAACACCTCGAGCGCGGTCTGTATAATTTTATTTACCCGACAACACGAAGCGAGCATAATAAATGAGATTCGATCTCGCAACGGCGGGTTCATTATACAGACCCTAATCGCCAACGAGGCTTGGCCCGACGAATCGTCCCCTCCGAACGGAACGGTACGATCGACATTAACACAACCAGGGTACGCGGCGCGACACCACGCTCTTAACGAATTCGAAGTCGACGACGATCGTCGTTCGGGTAAAGATTCGTTGGGACTCGCCGTCGTACACAGCCTCGAGGCGGTCTGTTTCACCCGACAACGCGAAGCGAGCATAATATTGTTCGATCTCGCAACGGCACGGGTTTTCACAGACTCTCGACAACGAGGCTTGGCGGCGACGAATCGTCCCCTCCGAACGGAACGGTACGATCGACTAAAACAGGATACGCGCGACACACGCTCTTAAAGGAATTCGAAGTCGACGACGGCGCGTCCGTTCGGGTGAAGATTCGTTGGGACTCGCCGCACGCGCAGCCTCTGAGCGGTCCAATTTAACCTGCGACACGAAGCGAGCATAAAATGGTTCGATCTCGCAACGGCAACGGGTTTTCATAGACTCTATGAGAGCGAGGCTTGGCGGCGACGAATCGTCCCCTCCGAACGGAACGGTACGATCGACTAAAACAGGATACGCGCGACACACGCTCTTAAAAGAAATCGAAGTCGACGACGGCGCGTCCGTTCGGGTGAATGATTCGTTGGGACTCGCCGCACGCGCAGCCTCTGAGCGGTCCAATTTAACCTGCGACACGAAGCGAGCATAAAATTGTTCGATCTCGCAACGGCAACGGGTTTTCAGACACTCAACAACGAGGCTTGGCGGCGACGAATCGTCCCCTCCGAACGAAACGGTACGGTACGATCGACTGGTATAAAAGAGCGGGCGACACACGATCCTGCGAATTCGAGATCGACGACGGTACACGTTCATCGTTCGGGTGAAGATTCGTTGGGACTCGCCGCGCGCGCAGCCTCGAAGCGGTCCAATTTAACCTGCGACACGAAGCGAGCATAAAATTGTTCGATCTCGCAACGGCACGGGTTTTCACAGACTCTCGACAACGAGGCTTGGCGGCGACGAATCGTCCCCTCCGAACGAAACG
>CAXAJV010001063.1:47500-70000 GCA_963969225.1 Xylocopa violacea | reverse complement strand
AGCACCTGCGTGGTGTAGTGATTCGGCTTCAGCCAGCCGGCAGCCAACCTCTCCCGGACGTCCTTGAAGAAGGCGAATGTTGTGCGGCCCTTGTGGGAAGATGTCCACAAGGCTTGCCACATATTCGTCGCCTCATCCTTAACGCGTTGTTTTCCGTCATCCGCTTCGGTTGGGATGACGGCGTTCCCTAACCTGGCGTCCTTTCCTCTACGAAGATTGTAGAGGGCCCTATTTTGCTGGACGACGATGTCGATAGGAGCCGCGCCGGCCACCACGCACGCACTTTCCCACGATATCCGGCGATACGCGCCGGTAACCGCGATCAAAGCGCGGCGCTGCGCGGACCTAAGCACCTTCCACTCCCTCTCCGAGCACAGGTCGGCCCATCCCGCTGAGGCGTATGCCACTTTCGGGACGAATGCTCCCCTGTATATCCCGGCTAGGGAGTCGAAGCGAAGCCCCCAACTACACCTCGCCAGCCTACCTAATCTCGCGAACAGCGACCCGACCTTGTCGCTTATTTTTTGGCAATGCGTTCGGACGCGCATTCCTTTATCAAACGTGACGCCAAGGTACTTGACCGCGGGTCTAAATTTTATTTTTGCGTCCCCTATACGGATGGTCGGTGGCCTACCGGCAAGGTCGGCTTTCGAAGGCCGAACGGCCTTGCGTTTTCTATCGGGACGGGCGCCTCCTCTCCGACCTAAGGGTTGCCGCTCGATCCAGCCACTCTTGAGGACAATTGCCTCCGTCTTTGTGGCCGAGATTTCGAGTTTGGCCGAACTACACCAACTAAGAATTTGATTCGCGACCTGTTGACCTTGGGTCTCGAGGTCGCGCCTACTATTCCCGCTTACTAGGACGAGGAGATCGTCCGCGTAAGCGATAAACCTATTCTCAACTGTGGTCTGAAGTGACCGCAGGAGATCGTCGAACATAAGGTTCCAGCAGGCGGGACCGAGTACGGAGCCTTGCGGACACCCCCTCGTCGCCTGCTTCGAAACCTGCTCGGAAGCTATCGAGATCTTGACCCGTCGGCCGTCGAAGTAATTAGAAATTACTCCGAAAACATTCCGAGGGCAGTCTCGCTCTTTGAGAGACTTCAAAACTAATGGCCACCAGACATTGTCGAAGGCCCCAGAGATATCGAAGAGCATCGCCGCCACGTATCGATCCTCCGAGGAATCGACCAGGCGGCGCAACTCCACGATAGCGTCCTCCGTCGACTTTCCGGGCGTGAACCCGAATTGCCGGTCGGACACTTTTCCAGGCGCCAACGACGTCTGGTAGAGGCGCTCCTTGAGCAGCTTTTCGAAGAGTTTACCTATCACTGAGAGGAGGCAGATCGGACGGTAGGATTTTGGATCCTTCTCGTCCTTCCCTTCCTTAAGAAGTACTCGTAGAGAGCCCTCCTTCCAGACGAAGGGAAAGACGCCCCATTGAAGGCATCCATTAAAAAGCCGTGTAATTTGGCCGGGAATGATTCTAGCCGCGGTTTTCAGCGCACGGACCTCGATGTGGTCCGGCCCTGGGGCTTTATTATTTTTGAATGAACGAACGGTACTCACGACCTCTGCCTCCGTGATGGGGGCAGCGTCGGGAGTACCGGGCGCGAAGCGTGCGCCTTCCCTAATGACACGTTGATCCGGCGTGTCTTCTTCTTCCCGGTCGTCGGGGACGTGTGCCTCCAAGAGCAAGCTGGCTGTTTCGCGGCAATTGGATGTGGTTTCACTACCACGCCGGAGAGTGCTGAGAACTCTCTCAACTCGGAGTTTCTTCGCCTGGTACTTATATACGGTGCTCCAGGGCCCCGAGTTCCCGTTCGACGTGACAAATCGTCGCCAGCTTTCGAGCTTCGTCCGCTTCACCGTCCTACTGTATTCCCGCAAAGAAGAACGGTACTCTAGTAGTTTTGTTCGGCGGGCGGCTTCGTCTCTTTCCCTCTGGAAGGCACGACGTAGACGATACACGTGCTTTTTCTTATTAGTTAATTCGCGAGTCCACCACGGGTTGGACTTTCTAAACACTCTTTTACGTGGCATCGACGCGGCGCAGGCGTCGATAATGACGCCTGTGAGCGTTTCCGCCATCCTTTCGACGTCTTCCATAGAGTCGAGCCGGAGGGCCTCGAGCCTCGATCTAGATAGATCGGCAAGGCAACCGCAGTAGCGCTCCCAATCGGCCCGGCGAGTGTCGAACCGAGTGCTCGCGCCACCCCGATCCGCCGCTTTGGCTCTCGGTACCCTCAGCCCGATATCTATGGCGTTGTGGTCGCTGTTGGCCCAACCGCACCGTACCTTCCAGCCCCTGACGAAAGGGAGCATGGATGGCGACGCCAGGGTTACATCGATGAAAGACTCACCCCTCGTCGACCAATAGGTTGGCGGCTGCCGAGCGTCGTTCACAACTTCCATGCCAAACGATCGGATGAGCGTCTCGAACATCGCTCCTCTTTCGTCTGTACTCTGTGGACCCCAGAGTGACGACCGAGCGTTGGCATCTACCGACACTATGAGTCTCTTCCCCCTCAGAGACTGAAACACCATCTCGAGGTGCCTGAGGTGCTCCTCGATTTCGTCGCTATACTGAAAATAGCATGATGCGACGTATACTGAGAAGCCGGGCGCCAGCACTTCTGCACACACACAGTGTTCCGTGCTTAGCTGCGAGACAAAAATCATCTCGAAGCGAGGGTTGCACACGGCAACCGCAGCCCACGGGAATTGTGAACTGACGGCCGCCACCCTCGCCCCGATCCCTAGTCCACTAACGGTGTGGCTCGTGCCCGAAGAACTGACGTATGGTTCCTGCAATAGCAGGACGTCTAAGTGCTTCGAGGCTACGAGCTGACGCACCTCGCCTGCAACTGTAGCTGAATGTTGCATGTTCAGCTGCAGTATCCTAATACCCGTGGTCTCGATTACGGACGGTGACGCCGTCGACGACGTCGGTACGGTCGCGGACGCGGGCGCGGGCGCGGTGGGGTTGTGGGGGGTCGCGGTCGCGGAGGGAGGATTCGCGGAGCTATCGCTTGATTTTATTTCTGTTCCTATCACAGACTCAGCCGGAGATACCGGATCCGACCTGAGTCTCGCGTCGCATTTCGTAATCCGTATCTGGACAGCGCGAAGGCTGATACCTGGAGGCCGCGCCAGAGTCGTGTGAGCAGAATCACACCCGGTCGCGGCTTGGCGATGATGCCGAAGGGCGGCCGTCATCGAGCGCGTTACCGGGCGGCTTCGTTGCTCGACAATGGGGCCAACACCTAGGGGCGAGGTCACGGGCCGAAGGTTGTTCGCCCGTCTTGACCTATTCATCGCCACAATGACTCCTCCCGATCCTGCCCTCACCCGGAGATCCGAATGGAGGGCTATTTTACCTCCGGAATACTTAGGATCGAGTGAAGCCATCATGAAATTTGCGAATTTAGGGGGGTGATGCTTCATACATGGAGTGAAGGTGGGGTCGTCACTCCCCATCGGCGCGCATCACACGCCGCTCTGCCTCTTGGTGCTTTCTCACGAATCGGGAAGGTGGGGTCGTTACTCCCCAACAGCGCGCACCGGCGCTGCCCTGCCTGGGCCGCGGTCTCCTGGTGCAAAACACCGGGAGACTCACGCGAGAGCCATGAGATTCGAGGGTGATGCTTCATACGTAGAGTGAAGGTGGGGTCGTCACTCCCCATCGGCGCGCATCACACGCCGCTCTGCCTCTTGGTGCTTTCTCACGAATCGGGAAGGTGGGGTCGTTACTCCCCAACAGCGCGCACCGGCGCTGCCCTGCCTGGGCCGCGGTCTCCTGGTGCAAAACACCGGGAGACTCACGCGAGAGCCATGAAATTCGAGGGTGATGCTTCATACGTGGAGTGAAGGTGGGGTCGTCACTCCCCATCGGCGCGCATCACACGCCGCTCTGCCTCTTGGTGCTTTCTCACGAATCGGGAAGGTGGGGTCGTTACTCCGCAACAGCGCGCACCGACGCTGCCCTGCCGGGGTGCACCTGAGTTCCGCAGTGAGCACTGCGGGCGGTACACGTGGGTGGGAACTCGTTGAGCTGGTAAGACGGAACGAGTTTCCGAGTAATTAGAAATAAGTTGTCGTTGGACAATGAGCGGAGTCTCGACTTCGAGATAGGGTATCCACTGGTCGACCGTCCGAGCGTTCGATACGCTCGGTTGGTCGACTGGGACCCATGCGATGACCGATCCGTGGGTCGGCCACCTGATTGTTTAGACTAGGGCATTTTTGCCCTTTTCGAGACTCGACGGGAGACTGTTTGGTCTCCCAGCCTTAGCCAAATACGAGCCAGGCCGTAGTCGCGCAAATACCTTGAGGAGTGATCGGCCGGAAGTCGACAAACTGCCTGTTAACTGACATCTAGACGTGCTCGCACTTTACGTTTTTGTGGGGCCTCGTCTAGCTGACAAGACGAATCCCCTACGCAATTTTCGAGTTTTTCGTGCTCGAGGTCTCACTAGACACTCGAGACACAGATGCCAGGGGCTAGTTGCCTGCTTATGTCGACAGGATGAGTTTATCAGGTCACTGAGTGCCCACTTCTACTGAATTTTTCACCATCACTCACCGTTCCTGTTTCGACGGCTGACTAGACCGACCACTCTTCAGCTTCGGAGGGTGGGGTCGCCACTCCCCAACGGTGTGCGCGATCACCGTTCCGTGCCCGGAGATAGGGACAGAATATTCTAAGCCCGGCCCCGGGAGGGGGCTCGGACATGCTTCATCGCCATTATGGCATACGCGTAAGAAATACCCATAACCCCACTCCCCCGGCGAGCCACTACCGAGGGAGCGGGCAGGGAGAAACCAGCACCGCCATGCACCACTCATTTATTTTTTTTCGTCATTTAAGCTCTTTGGCTTATCCGTACATTTTGTACATTGTGTTATTAGTTCAACACCTTTTGCGTAGGGGAAGACCCGCTTGACTCATCGTCGGCTGTAAGGAGTTTTGATCTATAAATGCATTTGTGTGTTTGGATAAACTTTATAGATTACCCAATCTGTCCCATTTGCGTTCAATATGTTCGAATTCGCAGTGGCAGCCCTTTGCTTCACCCACACAGATCGAGCTGTGGGACTACTGACGGCGGGAACCACGAGGAGGTGGCTGCTTGCTAACTATGGCCCGTAGGAGGTCACAGATGTCCTATCTGCTATCCTAGGGGTTTGCACATGGCGCCATCGCAACAGTGGGGATAAATCCCCGACGCCATCTTAAACCCCGTGGAGCCATAGCTTCTCCCGCCTAGATAGGGACAGAATATTCTGAACCCGGCCCCGGGAAGGGACACGAGTCTGCTACCTCGCCTTAAGGGCATACGCAGCATATTCCTATCGACTTGCCAACGCGAACCAGTCCTCTGGAACGGGAGAGGAAAAACCCAGCAGCGCCGCGGCGATCGTTTTCCCGCGGTGTGGGCCCTTCAGTTACCCCGACGCTCGACCGAGACTAAGTCTCGTTCGGCCGCAGGGGCATCCGCGGGGAACCTCGGGGAGGCGGGCCCACCGCATGCTCGCGTGCATGCTCGCCCTGTTCCTGTAGGGAGAAAAACACATAATTAGTAAATAAGATACAAATCGCGGAGGAGGAGGAGGGCTCGACGGAGACAGTTAGCTGCGAAGATGTGCAGCGCTGCTCCGCCTTGCCCCGGCGCTCCGACAACGCCGGGGTGAGCCGTCCCCAAGAGCGAGGGAGGGATTATTACGGATTTAGATGGAGCAAGCCTACTCCAGGAAAGCTTTCAGCCAGAGCGATTCTCTGCTGAAGTCGGCGAGCGTGGAGAAGGCCTCTGGTGACGACACCAGGTACGGTGCCGCCTCCGGCCATCTCCACTCACTCGCGGGAACGAAAGTCCGCAGAGCTTCCCTCTGCGGCTCGAAGATAGGGCACTCCAGGAGGAAGTGGCCTACCGTGTCCACCGCACTACCGCAGACGCACGTCGCATCATCGGCAACGGCATACGTCAAGAGACGAGCCATGAAGTTGCCGTGACCCGACAGCACCTGCGTGGTGTAGTGATTCGGCTTCAGCCAGCCGGCAGCCAACCTCTCCCGGACGTCCTTGAAGAAGGCGAATGTTGTGCGGCCCTTGTGGGAAGATGTCCACAAGGCTTGCCACATATTCGTCGCCTCATCCTTAACGCGTTGTTTTCCGTCATCCGCTTCGGTTGGGATGACGGCGTTCCCTAACCTGGCGTCCTTTCCTCTACGAAGATTGTAGAGGGCCCTATTTTGCTGGACGACGATGTCGATAGGAGCCGCGCCGGCCACCACGCACGCACTTTCCCACGATATCCGGCGATACGCGCCGGTAACCGCGATCAAAGCGCGGCGCTGCGCGGACCTAAGCACCTTCCACTCCCTCTCCGAGCACAGGTCGGCCCATCCCGCTGAGGCGTATGCCACTTTCGGGATGAATGCTCCCCTGTATATCCCGGCTAGGGAGTCGAAGCGAAGCCCCCAACTACACCTCGCCAGCCTACCTAATCTCGCGAACAGCGACCCGACCTTGTCGCTTATTTTCTGGCAATGCGTTCGGACGCGCATACCTTTATCGAACGTGACGCCTAGGTACTTAACCGCGGGTCTAAATTTTATCTTCGCGTCTCCTATACGGATGGTCGGTGGTCTACCGGCAAGGTCGGCTTTCGAAGGCCGAACGGCCTTGCGTTTTCTATCGGGACGGGCGCCTCCTCTCCGACCTAAGGGTTGCCGCTCGATCCAGCCACTCTTGAGGACAATTGCCTCCGTCTTTGTGGCCGAGATTTCGAGTTTGGCCGAACTACACCAACTAAGAATTTGATTCGCGACCTGTTGACCTTGGGTCTCGAGGTCGCGCCTACTATTCCCGCTTACTAGGACGAGGAGATCGTCCGCGTAAGCGATAAACCTATTCTCAACTGTGGTCTGAAGTGACCGCAGGAGATCGTCGAACATAAGGTTCCAGCAGGCGGGACCGAGTACGGAGCCTTGCGGACACCCCCTCGTCGCCTGCTTCGAAACCTGCTCGGAAGCTATCGAGATCTTGACCCGTCGGCCGTCGAAGTAATTAGAAATTACTCCGAAAACATTCCGAGGGCAGTCTCGCTCTTTGAGAGACTTCAAAACTAATGGCCACCAGACATTGTCGAAGGCCCCGGAGATATCGAAGAGCATCGCCGCCACGTATCGATCCTCCGAGGAATCGACCAGGCGGCGCAACTCCACGATAGCGTCCTCCGTCGACTTTCCGGGCGTGAACCCGAATTGCCGGTCGGACACTTTTCCAGGCGCCAACGACGTCTGGTAGAGGCGCTCCTTGAGCAGCTTTTCGAAGAGTTTACCTATCACTGAGAGGAGGCAGATCGGACGGTAGGATTTTGGATCCTTCTCGTCCTTCCCTTCCTTAAGAAGTACTCGTAGAGAGCCCTCCTTCCAGACGAAGGGAAAGACGCCCCATTGAAGGCATCCATTAAAAAGCCGTGTAATTTGTCCGGGAATGATTCTAGCCGCGGTTTTCAGCGCACGGACCTCGATGTGGTCCGGCCCTGGGGCTTTATTATTTTTGAATGAACGAACGGTACTCACGACCTCTGCCTCCGTGATGGGGGCAGCGTCGGGAGTATCGGGCGCGAAGCGTGCGCCTTCCCTAATGACACGTTGATCCGGCGTGTCTTCTTCTTCCCGGTCGTCGGGGACGTGTGCCTCCAAGAGCAAGCTGGCTGTTTCGCGGCAATTGGATGTGGTTTCACTACCACGCCGGAGAGTGCTGAGAACTCTCTCAACTCGGAGTTTCTTCGCCTGGTACTTATATACGGTGCTCCAGGGCCCCGAGTTCCCGTTCGACGTGACAAATCGTCGCCAGCTTTCGAGCTTCGTCCGCTTCACCGTCCTACTGTATTCCCGCAAAGAAGAACGGTACTCTAGTAGTTTTGTTCGGCGGGCGGCTTCGTCTCTTTCCCTCTGGAAGGCACGACGTAGACGATACACGTGCTTTTTCTTATTAGTTAATTCGCGAGTCCACCACGGGTTGGACTTTCTAAACACTCTTTTACGTGGCATCGACGCGGCGCAGGCGTCGATAATGACGCCTGTGAGCGTTTCCGCCATCCTTTCGACGTCTTCCATAGAGTCGAGCCGGAGGGCCTCGAGCCTCGATCTAGATAGATCGGCAAGGCAACCGCAGTAGCGCTCCCAATCGGCCCGGCGAGTGTCGAACCGAGTGCTCGCGCCACCCCGATCCGCCGCTTTGGCTCTCGGTACCCTCAGCCCGATATCTATGGCGTTGTGGTCGCTGTTGGCCCAACCGCACCGTACCTTCCAGCCCCTGACGAAAGGGAGCATGGATGGCGACGCCAGGGTTACATCGATGAAAGACTCACCCCTCGTCGACCAATAGGTGGGCGGCTGCCGAGCGTCGTTCACAACTTCCATGCCAAACGATCGGATGAGCGTCTCGAACATCGCTCCTCTTTCGTCTGTACTCTGTGGACCCCAGAGTGACGACCGAGCGTTGGCATCTACCGACACTATGAGTCTCTTCCCCCTCAGAGACTGAAACACCATCTCGAGGTGCCTGAGGTGCTCCTCGATTTCGTCGCTATACTGAAAATAGCATGATGCGACGTATACTGAGAAGCCGGGCGCCAGCACTTCTGCACACACACAGTGTTCCGTGCTTAGCTGCGAGACAAAGATCATCTCGAAGCGAGGGTTGCACACGGCAACCGCAGCCCACGGGAATTGTGAACTGACGGCCGCCACCCTCGCCCCGATCCCTAGTCCACTAACGGTGTGGCTCGTGCCCGAAGAACTGACGTATGGTTCCTGCAATAGCAGGACGTCTAAGTGCTTCGAGGCTACGAGCTGACGCACCTCGCCTGCAACTGTAGCTGAATGTTGCATGTTCAGCTGCAGTATCCTAATACCCGTGGTCTCGATTACGGACGGTGACGCCGTCGACGACGTCGGTACGGTCGCGGACGCGGGCGCGGGCGCGGTGGGGTTGTGGGGGGTCGCGGTCGCGGAGGGAGGGTTCGCGGAGCTATCGCTTGATTTTATTTTTGTTCCTATCACAGACTCAGCCGGAGATACCGGATCCGACCTGAGTCTCGCGTCGCATTTCGTAATCCGTATCTGGACAGCGCGAAGGCTGATACCTGGAGGCCGCGCCAGAGTCGTGTGAGCAGAATCACACCCGGTCGCGGCTTGGCGATGATGCCGAAGGGCGGCCGTCATCGAGCGCGTTACCGGGCGGCTTCGTTGCTCGACAATGGGGCCAACACCTAGGGGCGAGGTCACGGGCCGAAGGTTGTTCGCCCGTCTTGACCTATTCATCGCCACAATGACTCCTCCCGATCCTGCCCTCACCCGGAGATCCGAATGGAGGGCTATTTTACCTCCGGAATACTTAGGATCGAGTGAAGCCATCATGAAATTTGCGAATTGAGGGGGGTGATGCTTCATACATGGAGTGAAGGTGGGGTCGTCACTCCCCATCGGCGCGCATCACACGCCGCTCTGCCTCTTGGTGCTTTCTCACGAATCGGGAAGGTGGGGTCGTTACTCCCCAACAGCGCGCACCGGCGCTGCCCTGCCTGGGCCGCGGTCTCCTGGTGCAAAACACCGGGAGACTCACGCGAGAGCCATGAGATTCGAGGGTGATGCTTCATACGTAGAGTGAAGGTGGGGTCGTCACTCCCCATCGGCGCGCATCACACGCCGCTCTGCCTCTTGGTGCTTTCTCACGAATCGGGAAGGTGGGGTCGTTACTCCCCAACAGCGCGCACCGACGCTGCCCTGCCTGGGCCGCGGTCTCCTGGTGCAAAGCCCCGGGAGACTCACGCGAGAGCCATGAAATTCGAGGGTGATGCTTCATACGTGGAGTGAAGGTGGGGTCGTCACTCCCCATCGGCGCGCATCACACGCCGCTCTGCCTCTTGGTGCTTTCTCACGAATCGGGAAGGTGGGGTCGTTACTCCCCAACAGCGCGCACCGACGCTGCCCTGCCGGGGTGCACCTGAGTTCCGCAGTGAGCACTGCGGACGGTACACGGTAGGTGGGAACTCGTTGAGCTGGTATGCTGAACGAGTTTCCCGGTAATAGAGGTAAGTCGTCCTTGGACGATGTGTGGAGTCTCGACTTCGAAATAGGGTATCCACTGGTCGACCGTCCGAGCCTTCAATACGCTCGGTCGATCGACTGGGACCCATGCGATGGCCGATCCGTGGATCGGCCACCTGATTGTTTAGACTAGGGCATTTTGCCCTTTTCGAGACTCGACGGGAGACTGTTTGGTCTCCCAGCCTTAGCCAAATACGAGCCAGGCCATAGTCGTGCAAATACCATGAGGAGTGATCAGCCGGAAGTCGGCAAACTGCCCCTTAACTGGCATCTAGGCGAGCTCGTTAATTACGTTTCTTGTGGGGCCTCGTCTAGCTGACAAGACGAATCCCCTACGCAATTTTCGAGTTCTTGGTGCTCGAGGTCTCACTAGACACTCGAGGCACCGATGCCAGGGGCTAGTGGCCTGCTTACGTCGACAGGATGAGTTTATCAGGTCACTGAGTGCCCACTACTACTGAATTTTTCACCATCACTCACCGTTCCTGTCTGACGGCTGACTAGACCGACCACTCTTCAGCTTCGGAGGGTGGGGTCGCCACTCCCCAACGGTGTGCACGATCACCGTTCCGTGCCCGAGATAGGGACAGAATACTCTGAACCCGGCCCCTGGAAGGGGCACGAGTCTGCTACCTCGCCTTAAGGGCATACGCAACATTTTCCCATCGACTTCCCAACGCGAACCAGTCCTCTGGAACGGGAGAGGAAAAACCCAGCAGCGCCGCGGCGATCGTTTTCCCGCGGTGTGGGCCCTTCAGTTACCCCGACGCTCGACCGAGACTAAGTCTCGTTCGGCCGCAGGGGCATCCACGGGGAACCTCGGGGAGGCGGGCCCACCGCATGCTCGCGTGCATGCTCGCTCTGTGCATGCTCGCTCTGGAGATAGGGACAGAATATTCTAAGCCCGGCCCCGGGAGGGGGCTCGGACATGCTTCATCGCCATTATGGCATACGCGTAAGAGATACCCATAACCCCACTCCCCCGGCGAGCCACTACCGAGGGAGCGGGCAGGGAGAAACCAGCACCGCCATGCACCACTCATTTATTTTTCGTCATTTAAGCTCTTTGGCTTATCCGTACATTTTGTACATTGTGTTATTAGTTCAACACCTTTTGCGTAGGGGAAGACCCGCTTGACTCATCGTCGGCTGTAAGGAGTTTTGATCTATAAATGCATTTGTGTGTTTGGATAAACTTTATAGATTACCCAATCTGTCCCATTTGCGTTCAATATGTTCGAATTCGCAGTGGCAGCCCTTTGCTTCACCCACACAGATCGAGCTGTGGGACTACTGACGGCGGGAACCACGAGGAGGTGGCTGCTTGCTAACTATGGCCCGTAGGAGGTCACAGATGTCCTATCTGCTATCCTAGGGGTTTGCACATGGCGCCATCGCAACAGTGGGGATAAATCCCCGACGCCATCTTAAACCCCGTGGAGCCATAGCTTCTCCCGCCCAGATAGGGACAGAATATTCTAAGCCCGGCCCCGGGAGGGGGCTCGGACATGCTTCATCGCCATATATGGCATACGCGTAAAAATACCCCATAACCCCACTCCCCCGGCGAGCCAATACCGAGGGAGCGGGCGCGGAGAAACCAGCACCGCCATGCACCACTCATATTTTTCGTCATTTAAGTCCTTTGACTTATCCGTACATTTTGTACATTGTGTTATTCATTCAACACCTCTTGCGTAGGGAGAAGACCCAGTCCTGACTCATCGTCGGCTGTAAGGATATTTGATCTACTAACGCACCAATAGGTCAGGATTAACTTTGTTTTTAATTCCCAACCCGACAAATTACGTTCGATTATTTTTGTTCGAATTCGCAGTGGCAGCCCTTTGCTTCACCCACACAGATCTAGCTGTGGGACTACTGACGGCGGGAACCACAAGGAGGTGGCTGCTTGCTAACTATGGCCCGTAGGAGTTCACAGGTATTTTTATCCTTCCCACCTGCTATCCTAGAGATTTGCACATGGAGGCAACGACTAGGGGGGGTGCTCCCCTACACCATCTTAAATCCCAATGGGGCCATAGCTTCTCCCGCCTAGATAGGGACAGAATACTCTGAACCCGGCCCCGGGAAGGGGCACGAGTCTGCTACCTCGCCTTAAGGGCATACGCAACATTTTCCCATCGACTTCCCAACGTGAACCAGTCCTCTGGAACGGGAGAGGAAAAACCCAGCAGCGCCGCGGCGATCGTTTTCCCGCGGTGTGGGCCCTTCAGTTACCCCGACGCTCGACCGAGACTAAGTCTCGCTCGGCCGCAGGGGCATCCACGGGGAACCTCGGGGAGGCGGGCCCACCGCATGCTCGCGTGCATGCTCGCTCTGATCCTGTAGGGAGAAACACACATGATTAGTACATAGGTTTAAAATTCGCGGAGGAGGAGGAGGGCTCGACGGAGACAGCTAGCTGCGAAGATGTGCAGCGCTGCTCCGCCTTGCCCCGGCGCTCCGACAACGCCGGGGTGAGCCGTCCCCAAGAACGAGGGAGGGAAAATTTCGGAGTCGGATGGAGCAAGCCTACTCCAGGAAACCTTTCAGCCAGAGCGATTCTCTGCTGAAATCGGCGAGCGTGGAGAAGGCCTCTGGTGACGACACCAGATACGGTGCCGCCTCCGGCCATCTCCACTCACTCGCAGGAACGCAAGTCCGCAGAGCTTCCCTCTGCGGTTCGAAGATAGGACACTCCAGGAGGAAGTGGCCTACCGTGTCCACCGCACTACCGCAGACGCACGTCGCGTCGTCGGCAACGGCATACGTTAAGAGACGAGCCATGAAGTTGCCGTGACCCGACAGCACCTGCGTGGTGTAGTGATTCGGCTTCAGCCAGCCGGCAGCCAACCTCTCCCGGACGTCCCTGAAGAATTCGAATGTTGTGCGGCCCTTGGGGGAAGACGTCCACAAGGCTTGCCACATATTCGTCGCCTCTTCTTTTACGCGTTGTTTGCCGTCATCCGCATCGCTTGGGATGACGGCGTTCCCTAACCTGGCGTCTTTTCCTCTACGAAGATTGTAGAGGGCCCTATTTTGCTGGACGACGATATCGATGGGAGCCGCGCCGGCCACCACGCACGCACTTTCCCACGATATCCGGCGATACGCGCCGGTAACCGCGATCAAAGCGCGGCGCTGCGCGGACCTAAGCACCCTCCACTCCCTCTCCGAGCACAGGTCGGCCCATCCCGCTGAGGCGTATGCCACTTTCGGGACGAATGCTCCCCTGTATATCCCGGCTAGGGAGTCGAAGCGAAGCCCCCAACTACTCCTCGCCAGCCTACTTAATCTCGCGAACAGCGACCCGACCTTGTCGCTTATTTTCTGGCAATGCGTTCGGACGCGCATTCCTTTATCGAACGTGACGCCTAGGTACTTAACCGCGGGTCTAAATTTTATCTTCGCGTCTCCTATACGGATGGTCGGTGGTCTACCGGCAAGGTCGGCTTTCGAAGGCCGAACGGCCTTGCGTTTTCTATCGGGACGGGCGCCTCCTCTTCGACCTAAAATTTGCCGCTCGATCCAGCCACTCTTGAGGACAATTGCCTCCGTCTTTGTGGCCGAGATTTCGAGTTTGGCCGAGCTACACCACCTAAGTATTTGGTTCGCGACCTGTTGACCTTGGGTCTCGAGGTCACGCCTACTATTTCCGCTTATTAGGACGAGAAGATCGTCCGCATAAGCGATAAACCTATTCTCGACTGTGGTCTGAAGTGACCGCAGGAGATCGTCGAACATGAGGTTCCAGCAGGCGGGACCGAGTACGGAGCCTTGCGGACACCCCCTCGTCGCCTGCTTCGAAACCTGTTCGGAAGCTATCGAGATCTTAACCCGTCGGCCGTCGAAGTAATTAGAAATTACTCCGAAAACATTCCGAGGGCAGTCTCGCTCTCTAAGGGAATTCAAAACTAGGGGCCACCAGACGTTATCGAAGGCCCCGGAGATGTCGAAGAGCATTGCCGCCACGTATCGATCCTGCGAGGCATCGACCAGGCGGCGCAACTCCACGATAGCGTCCTCCGTCGACTTTCCGGGCGTGAACCCGAATTGCCGGTCGGACACTTTTCCAGGCGCCAACGACGTCTGATAGAGGCGCTTCTTGAGAAGCTTTTCGAAAAGTTTACCTATCACTGAGAGGAGGCAGATCGGACGGTAGGATTTTGGATCCTTCTCGTCTTTCCCTTCCTTAAGGAGTACTCGTAGAGAGCCCTCCTTCCAGACGAAGGGAAAGACGCCCCATTGAAGGCATCCATTAAAAAGCCGCGTAATTTGGCCGGGAATGATTTTAACCGCGGTTTTCAGCGCGCGGACCTCGACGTGGTCCGGCCCTGGCGCTTTATTATTTTTGAATGTTCGAACGGTACCCACGACCTCTGCCTCCGTGATGGGGGCAGCGTCGGGAGTACCGGGCGCGATGCGTGCGCCTTCCCTAATGACACGTTGATCCGGCGTGTCTTCTTCTTCCCGGTCGTCGGGAACGTGTGCCTCCAAGAGCAAGCTGGCTGTTTCGCGGCAATTCGATGTTACTTCACTACCACGCCGGAGAGTGCTGAGAACTCTCTCAACTCGGAGTTTCTTCGCCTGGTACTTGTATACGGTGCTCCAGGGCCCCGAGTTTCCGTTCGACGTAACAAATCGTCGCCAGCTTTCGAGCTTCGTCCGCTTCACCGTCCTACTGTATTCCCGCAAAGAAGAACGGTACTCTAGTAGTTTTGCCCGGCGGGCGGCTTCGTCTCTTTCCCTCTGGAAGGCACGACGTAGACGATATACGCGCTTTTTCTTTTTAGTTAATTCGCGAGTCCACCACGGGTTGGACTTTCTAAATACGCGTTTACGTGGCATCGACGCGGCGCAGGCGTCAGTAATGACGCCTGTGAGCGTTTCCGCCATCTTTTCGACGTCTTCCATAGAGTCGAGCCGGAGGGCCTCAAGCCTCGATCTAGATAGATCGGCTAGGCGACCGCAGTAGCGCTCCCAATCGGCCCGACGAGTGTCGAACCGAGTGCTCGCACCACCCCGATCCGCCGCTTTGGCTCTCGGTACCCTCAGCCCGATATCTATGGCGTTGTGATCGCTATTGGCCCAGCCGCACCTTACCTTCCAGCCCCTGACGAAAGGGAGCATGGATGGCGACGCCAGGGTTACATCGATGAAAGACTCACCCCTCGTCGACCAATAGGTGGGCGGCTGCCGAGCGTCATTCACAACTTCCATGCCAAACGATCGGATGAGCGCTTCGAACATCGCACCTCTTTCGTCTGTTCTCTGTGGCCCCCAGAGTGACGACCGAGCGTTGGCATCTACCGACACTATGAGTCTCTTCCCCCTCAGAGACTGAAACACCATCTCGAGGTGTCTGAGGTGCTCCTCGATTTCGTCGCTATACTGGAAATAGCATGATGCGACGTATATCGAGAAGCCGGGCGCTAGCACTTCTGCACACACACAGTGTTCCGTGCTTAGCTGCGAGACAAAAACCATCTCGAAGCGAGGGTTGCACACGGCAACCGCAGCCCACGGGAATTGTGAACTGACGGCCGCCACCCTCGCCCCGATCCCTAGTCCACTAACGGTGTGGCTCGTGCCCGAAGAACTGACGTATGGTTCCTGCAACAGCAGGACGTCTAAGTGCTTCGAGGCTACGAGCTGACGCACCTCGCCTGCAACTGTAGCTGAATGTTGCATGTTCAGCTGCAGTATCCTAATACCCGTGGTCTCGATTACGGACGGTGACGTCGTCGTCGACGTCGGTACGGTCGCGGACGCGGACGCGGGCGCGGTGGGGTTGTGGGGGGACGCGGTCGCGGAGGGAGGGTTCGCGGAGCTATCGCTTGATTTTATTTTTGTTCCTATCACAGACTCAGCCGGAGATACCGGATCCGACCTGAGTCTCGCGTCGCATTTCGTAATTCGTATCTGGACAGCGCGAAGGCTGATACCTAGAGGCCGCGCCAGAGTCGTGTGAGCAGAAGCACACCCGGTCGCGGCTTGGCGATGATGCCGAGGAGCGGCCGTCATCGAGCGCGTCACCGGGCGGCTTCGTTGCTCGACAATGGGGCCATCACCTGGGGGCGAGGTCTCGGGCCGAAGGATGTTCGCCCGCCTTGACCTATTCATCGCCACGATGACTCCTCCCGATCCTGCCCTCACCCGGAGATCCGAATGGAGGGCTATTTTACCTCCGGAGCATTTAGGATCGAATGAAGCCATCATGAAATTGCGTGAAAGGGGACTGATGCTTCATACGTGGAGTGAAGGTGGGGTCGTCACTCCCCATCGGCGCGCATCACACGCCGCTCTGCCTCTTGGTGCTTTCTCACGTTATCGGGACGGTGGGGTCGTTACTCCCCAACAGCGCGCACCGGCGCTGCCCTGCCGGGGCCGCGGTCTCCTGGTGCAAAACACCGGGAGACTCACGCGAGAGCCATGAGATTCGAGGGTGATGCTTCATACGTAGAGTGAAGGTGGGGTCGTCACTCCCCATCGGCGCGCATCACACGCCGCTCTGCCTCTTGGTGCTTTCTCACGAATCGGGAAGGTGGGGTCGTTACTCCCCAACAGCGCGCATCGGCGCTGCCCTGCCTGGGCCGCGGTCTCCTGGTGCAAAACACCGGGAGACTCACGCGAGAGCCATGAGATTCGAGGGTGATGCTTCATACGTAGAGTGAAGGTGGGGTCGTCACTCCCCATCGGCGCGCATCACACGCCGCTCTGCCTCTTGGTGCTTTCTCACGAATCGGGAAGGTGGGGTCGTTACTCCCCAACAGCGCGCACCGACGCTGCCCTGCCTGGGCCGCGGTCTCCTGGTGCAAAGCACCGGGAGACTCACGCGAGAGCCATGAAATTCGAGGGTGATGCTTCATACGTGGAGTGAAGGTGGGGTCGTCACTCCCCATCGGCGCGCATCACACGCCGCTCTGCCTCTTGGTGCTTTCTCACGAATCGGGAAGGTGGGGTCGTTACTCCCCAACAGCGCGCACCGACGCTGCCCTGCCGGGGTGCACCTGAGTTCCGCAGTGAGCACTGCGGACGGTACACGGTAGGTGGGAACTCGTTGAGCTGGTATGCTGAACGAGTTTCCGGGTAATAGAGGTAAGTCGTCCTTGGACGATGTGCGGAGTCTCGACTTCGAAATGGGGTATCCACTGGTCGACCGTCCGAGCGTTCGATACGCTCGGTTGGTCGACTGGGACCCATGCGATGACCGATCCGTGGGTCGGCCACCTGATTGTTTAGACTAGGGCATTTTTGCCCTTTTCGAGACTCGAGGGGAGACTGGTCTCCCAGCCTTAGCCAAATACGAGCCAGGCCATAGTCGTGCAAATACCATGAGGAGTGATCGGCCGGAAGTCGGCAAACTGCCCCTTAACTGGCATCTTGGCGAGCTCGTTAATTACGTTTCTTGTGGGGCCTCGTCTAGCTGACAAGACGAATCCCCTACGCAATTTTCGAGTTCTTGGTGCTCGAGGTCTCACTAGACACTCGAGGCACCGATGCCAGGGGCTAGTGGCCTGCTTACGTCGACAGGATGAGTTTATCAGGTCACTGAGTGCCCACTACTACTGAATTTTTCACCATCACTCACCGTTCCTGTCTGACGGCTGACTAGACCGAACACTCTTCAGCTTCGGAGGGTGGGGTCGCCACTCCCCAACGGTGTGCACGATCACCGTTCCGTGCCCGATAGATAGGGACAGAAGAGAGTGTCTAAATTGAGCTTCGAGGCGCGAGCGCCGGCTCCTTGTCGCACCTAGGCTTTTGCCTATATCGACAGATGTTATGTTAGCGTTTAGCCACTGCGAAGAGTCACGCCCTTAGATGTTTTGAGCGGCGGTGCTTGGAAAAACCTCTCTCTCACCAACTACGGATCATCAAGAGAGTAGACCGTCCCGTACGGGAAGCGACCCACTTAGCCACCTCATTGGAACTCGGGTTGTAGCCGGGTTCGAATGAGGTGTTGACAGCGGGGGCCACGTGGAGGCGGGGTCGCCAGCGCGAGCGCTCGGTCTCATGCGAGTTCAGATAGTATGTTATCTGACCGTTCGATAGTGTTTGGTGTTGTTTGACTATCTGCCACTCTGACACCTCGCGCTCTTAGAAGAGCGCAAAGCTCGCGTTGTCTTTGTGGCTTGTTGATTTGCCTTCTGCGTTCAGGTTCTTCCTCTAGTTTGTGTTCGTTGTTGTTTGTTCCTCTGTTTTGTTTTCATGCGGTGTACTGATTCGTTCATGTATTCTACTTCCCTAGCATGCATGACATGTTTCGCGAATTCCCCGAAGTGTGTGTAGTTTTCCTGGCAGATTAAATCTTTTAGTGTGCACGGCCACTTCTGTTTGTTGTTTCCTATTGATTCGACTAATATTTTGCGGCTGTTTGTGTAGTGTTTACATTCGTATATTATGTGTTTTACTGAATCCTGTGTGCCACAGGAGCATGTGTCCGTGAGGGCTATGCCTCGTTCTTTCTGCTTATTTCTGATTTTACCGTGTCCTGTCAGTAGTTGCGATGTGTAGAAACTGGGTTGTATCCATGTATATTTGAGTCGGTTCTCGATGTTATCGAAGTATTCGAAGGTGATTCTGCCGTTGTCTGTCTGTTCCCAATTTCTCTGCCATGTTTCTATTGATATCGACCTTATTTGCGCTTTATGGTTTTTGATCTGTTGTTTGGTAGTTGTGGAGTTTCGTGCTGCGGTTAGTAGTAGATTTTTCTTGTGATGGTAGTGTTCTATTCTTTCGCTAATCAGAAGTTCTATTGGAATTGCTGCTGCTAGGACTAGTAGGGCATCTGTTGAAATGGTTTTGTAAGCTTTTGTTACTCGAAGGAGGGCGATTCTCTGAGCTTGTCGTATCTGTTTCTTGTGACATACATTCATTTTGTCCCCCCAGCCTGCTGCGGCATATGTTATTATTGATTGAAATACTCCTCTGTATATTATTGCCATGTTTCTATTGTTTATTCCCCAGTGAACTCTCGCGACGCGTGCGAGTTGGTTGAATATGGTCTTGCATTTTTCGGTGATGTGTCTGACGTGCGGTGTGATATTTAATCTTGTGCCGAAATGTATTCCCAGGTATGTTACTTCTTTTACCATTTTGATGGATGTCTGATTTATTTTTACAACTGGTGGTCTTTTTATGTCTAAGAATCCTTTTAATAAAATCATTTCTGTCTTCTGCTTGGATAGTTTTAACTTTTGCTTGTCACACCATTTCGTAAGAGCGTCGGCGGCTTTGTTTGCTTTTAATTCCATTTCTTTGCGTGAATTTCCACTGATGATTACTATTATATCGTCGGCATAAGCGATAGGTTCGAAGCCAAGAGTTTGTATAGTGTTGATTGCGTCATCGAAGATCAGATTCCAAAATGTAGGGCCGAGAATGGAACCTTGTGGGCATCCTTTTGTAGCTTCTTTCATTACTATGGCGTTTGCGTTTGTTACCTCCACGGAACGTTCCGAGAGGTAACTCTTGATTAAAAGGTAGAGGTTTCTTGGGCAGTTTCGTTTTTTTAAATTATGCAGAATACTTGGCCACCATACATTGTCGAAGGCTCCTTCGATGTCAAAAAGAAGTCCTATTGCATATTTGTGGGTGTTTTCTTCTGTTATTTTGCGCATTTCCACTATTGCGTCTTCAGTAGATCTTCCTTTTTTAAAACCAAATTGTCTGTTCGATGTTTCCGAGTGCTGGTTTGTTAAATTTGTGATCCTGTAAGATATTAATTTTTCCAGAACTTTGCTTAGAGTGGGCAGTAAGCAAATTGGCCGGTACGATCTTGGATTTGTTTTTTCCTTGTTTTTGTTTTTGATTAAGATGCGGATGACGCCTCTCTTCCATATTTGCGGAAATGTTTCTTTTAATAGGCAGAGGTTCATGAGGTTTGTAATTTCGTTTCCGATTTGAGTCCATGCTATTTTGATTATTTCATTATCTATAAGGTCGTGTCCTGGCGCTTTCTTGTTTTTCAGATTACGGATGGTGTTCTGCACTTCCTCCTGTGTGAAGAGCGCGGCGTTTTCTGTGTCTGGGGGTTTTTGAATGTATGTCCTTATTGCCTGGTGCCAGTTATTTTCTTCGGATGTATCGTCGCTTGGAAGTAGTTCGTTAAGTAAGGCGGTCGTTGATTCTTCCCATGATAACGCGTGTGTGTTGTTGTATTTAATGTTTTCTGGTACGGTTTCCACTGGTATTTTGTTTGTGTTTAGTTTGTAAACATAGCTCCATGGGTTTGCATTTCCTTCTATGTTTACGAAGTTTTTCCAACTGTCTGTTTTAGCTGTCCTTATTGCGGTTATATATTTGTTCCTGATGGAGGTGTAGTTCTTTTTCTCTTGAGATCGTCGAGGTTCGAGTGTAGTTTGCTGGAATGTACGTCTTGCTTTCCTTGTTTGTGCTTTGAGTTTCGTTAGTGTGGCGTTCCACCACGGGACCGATTTTGTGAATTGTTTCTTCTTAGGAATGGCTGTGTTGCAGGCTGATTGTATCATTTTTGTGATGTCTATGGCTCGTGTGTTTGGATTTGCGGAGCTGGATTCAGTTGGCTGTTTAATTCGTTCTTGTTCTATTGTCTGTTGGAATTTTTCCCAGTTCGCGCGTTTCAAGTTGTATCTGGCCAGGGTTTGGGGTCCGGTCTTGTTCAGAATGTTTGCGTTTATTTGAAATGTAATGAGGTTGTGGTCGCTGGTTGTTGTTGCGTCGTGGACTTTCCAGTTTGTTGCGGATTTGTAATATGAGGATGAAATAAGCGTGACATCTATGTTCGTTTGGCCTTGAAATGAGTTGAAGGTGTATACGTCGGTCGGTGCGTTTAGTATAAATAGATTTCTTTGAGCTATAAGGAGTTCTAATTTTTCTCCTCTTTCGTCCGAGGTTCTGCTATGCCAAATTGGTGATTTGGCATTCGCGTCTAAACAAATTACTATATTTTTACCTTTCAGCGCTGTAAGTATTATGTCTAACTGCTGTAAATAAGGTTCAATATTATCGCTGTGTTGGAAATAACTGTTAATTATATAGAATTTGTGGTTTCCTGTAGTAATTTCTGCGCAAATAAAATGTGTATTCGATAGGTGTTCTATTTTTAATATAGTGTAATTTTTGTTTGTTATTATTATCGCGGCTTTTATTGAATTTTGGGAAATTATGTTTGAGAAGCGTTTGGTATCGAATAAGACTGTTTGGTTGTTAAGGTATGGGATGTTGTTTCTAAATGAGTAGGGTTCCTGAACGCAGAGGATATCGATGTTCTTATCGATTACTAGACATCGCATTTCGTCTAGCACTGTTTTTGAATTTTGCCCATTTAGCTGGCCTACGGTGATCGTGCATGGCTGAGATGATGTAAGTTTTGGTTTACTTGCCATAGTCGGTTCTTGAGAGGACTTGGTTTATTGCTGCGATGTGGGATGGGCAGTCTTTATCCGTGACGTTATGGTTATGTGCTTTTCCTGCCTTCTTGCAGTTCACGCATGTCGCTGGTTTATTTTTGCTTGGGCAGTTTTTAAAGGTGTGACCTGCCATTGCACAGTGGCCGCAAATATCGACTTCACTTCTGCAATATTTGGTTGTGTGGCCGTGTCCTTGACACTTATAACATCGCGTCGCTACAATGTAGTCCTGGACTTTGCAGCATTGCCACATGATGTAGAGCCGCTCCTTTTTTATAAGTAATTCCCTTACATCTTTTGAAGTTTCTACTACTATATTGCAGCTGTTTTTATTATTCTTGTTTCCTGTTTTGAACGCGATTTTTGTTTGCTGCGAGTATTTTTTCCTTTCCTGTTCGTTGAAGTTCTGCTCGAAAATGGCCTGTAGTATTTCCTTGTCGTCTTCTGTCCTCGGTGCGCCATATATGATGACGCGTGGACTCTTTTTGGTGGGGACGTCGACTAGTAGACCTGCTGTTTTAAGCTTCTCGTTTTTTATAAGAGTCTGCACATTGCTCGATTTGGCCGTTTCAACAATTACTGCGTTTCCTTGTACTCTTCTGACATTCTTTACTTGAAGGTTTTCTTCCTTTGGTGATATCAGCTTTATGACTGCTCGTTTTGTTTCCTCACTGTTTGCGTACTTTTCCGTATCCGTTGGACGTATTAGTACGACTTTTGGTGGATCCTGTTTGAGATTGGATAGATCCGCCGTTCTCGACTTAATCCCCAGTCGTTCCGCATATGTCATCCTCTGTGGCTGGGTTGCGGTCGTTACATTCCTCTCCGCTGCAACGAAGTCCTTCCTCTGCTTCCTGTTTTCGCTTTTTAGGGCCTCCAGTTTTCCCTCCAATCTGCTGTTCATTAGCAGTGATTCCTGCAGCAAGCTTTGTAAGTTGCCAATCTTGTTTAGCAGGTATCTGCTAGTTCCTTGATTTACTCCG
>CAXAJV010001063.1:40000-42500 GCA_963969225.1 Xylocopa violacea | reverse complement strand
TCGCTCGCTCTCTCTTTCTTGTATATTCTCTTCTCTCTCTCGACCGAGTTCCCAACAATTCGATTCTCTCAGTCTTGCGGCAAAAGAAAAATTCATTTTAAACGACGTCGAGCGCGCGGCATATCAATCGTGCGTTAAAGAGACGCGCGAAGAGTGGTCATGGTGTGTGGCGGGTGTGCGAATTTGGAATACGGAACAAAATCGGCAGTCGAAACACGAAGCGGTTCCCCGTGGGCGGTCGTCCGGTTAAACGAACGACTCACGACGCCACGAAGAACTCGCGCGAGTCCGTGATCGACACCGTCGATTTCCGTGAACCCGTTTAACGCACGCCGCACGCGCGCACACGTTACACCAGTCGCATATAGTCTCGGGGCACGGCCACAGACGACTCGGACGAACGTCCAACGATCGCTCGTACGTCGCGTATCGCTCCTCTTTTTCCCTTTCGGTGCGCCCGAACTCGGGAACGTTCGTAAATGGAATTCGAATGAACGACGGCGGGCAGATTCGAGCACCGGAGAGAAAAGATTCGACGAAACGCAACGCAAGCAGTATTCTGGTTACGTGAACGACCCTCAGCTAGGCGTGGTCCAGGAATTGTATCCGTGGACCGCAATGTGCGTTCGAAATGTCGATGTTCATGTGTCCTGCAGTTCACACGTTGACGCGCAATTAGCTGCGTTCTTCATCGACCCACGAGCCAAGTGATCCACCGTTCAGGGTAATCGTATATGTATATTTTTTATTAATTGTTAAGTCTCTTCGTACTAAGTTTCGAACAAGTCGAGACCCAAACGTCTCCGGCGAAGGAGACGCGGGCGTCGCCCGAATTCTCGGCGACACGATACCGTCCTACGGATGAAACGGACACGCCTGTTTCAGGGTGTTTAGGATACATCCTTTCGGATTCACGCCAGTGTGCCACGCGTCCAGGTAGATAAAATTTTTCGAAAATTCGTTAGGACTCTTCTTCGCGCGTATCGCGCAGACCCTCGAGGCGGTCCCCCCTTCCTCCCGACAACACGAAGCGAGCTTGTAAAATTCGATCTCGCAACGGCGGGTTTATTAAGGGACTCTCGACAACGAGGAAGAATACGCAAACGCGAATATATCGTCGTCCCCTCTGAACGAATGGCACGTGGAAGTGAATACAAAAAAAAAAAAAAAGAAAGATATCCAACACCCAGCGGCGTATTGCTTTCGAGAAGTTGACGACGTTCGTACAGGTAAGTCGTAAAATATCGATGGGACTCGCCGTGAAACCTCGAAGCGGTCTATAATTTTACCCACCCGACAACACGAAGCGAGCATAAAAAATTATTCGATCTCGCAACGGCGGGTGTGTTTCCAGACTCGCGACAACGAGGCTTCGCTCGGCGAAGCGGTCCCCTCTGAACGAACGACACGATCAAAACCCGAACACAGGTGCGTGGTACAAGTTCCTCAAATTCCACGATCCACTGCACGATCTGTGCTTCAGAGCTCAGGTGATAAAAAAAAAAAAAAATTCGTTGGGACTCGGCCGCCAAAGCCTCGAGCGGTCTACCGTTTTTCCCCGGCAACACGAAGCGAGTATAAATTATTCGATCTCGCAACGGCCGGTTTCTCAGACTCTCGACAACGAGGCTATGGCAAAAAGCAAGTCCCCTCTGAGCTTGCAGCACAATTGTGAAACGGGAAAACGAACAAGTACCAGCGGCGTATTGCTTTCACGCAGAGACGCAAAATAATGGTACACACTCGACCTGTCGAATATGCAAAGTCGACGACATAACTTACCGTTCGGGTAAGAAAAATTCGTTAGGACTCGTCGGTTAACAACACCAACACCTCGAGCGCGGTCTGTATAATTTTATTTACCCGACAACACGAAGCGAGCATAATAAATGAGATTCGATCTCGCAACGGCGGGTTCATTATACAGACCCTAATCGCCAACGAGGCTTGGCCCGACGAATCGTCCCCTCCGAACGGAACGGTACGATCGACATTAACACAACCAGGGTACGCGGCGCGACACCACGCTCTTAACGAATTCGAAGTCGACGACGATCGTCGTTCGGGTAAAGATTCGTTGGGACTCGCCGTCGTACACAGCCTCGAGGCGGTCTGTTTCACCCGACAACGCGAAGCGAGCATAATATTGTTCGATCTCGCAACGGCACGGGTTTTCACAGACTCTCGACAACGAGGCTTGGCGGCGACGAATCGTCCCCTCCGAACGGAACGGTACGATCGACTAAAACAGGATACGCGCGACACACGCTCTTAAAGGAATTCGAAGTCGACGACGGCGCGTCCGTTCGGGTGAAGATTCGTTGGGACTCGCCGCACGCGCAGCCTCTGAGCGGTCCAATTTAACCTGCGACACGAAGCGAGCATAAAATGGTTCGATCTCGCAACGGCAACGGGTTTTCATAGACTCTATGAGAGCGAGGCTTGGCGGCGACGAATCGTCCCCTCCGAACGGAACGGTACGATCGACTAAAACAGGATA
>CAXAJV010001063.1:32500-35000 GCA_963969225.1 Xylocopa violacea | reverse complement strand
CGCGTATGCAATTTTCACGCTGGGCAAATATCGCCGAAAGCACGGACATCTCTTTCACGCTGGGCATTAAGATAGCGCGTACAGAGAACATGCTGGTCATCAAGGCGAGGAAGCGCGTACAATTGCGTCACGCTGATTTATCGTACACCTTTTTTCTCCATCGTCTATAGCACGAACATCTCTTGCGAGAACATGCTGGGCAACGACGATGGCAAGCGGTTATAATCGTGTCACGCTGTATTGTTTAATATGTATATAAAGAATACCTTTTATCGTCTAATGCGCGAACGCGTAGTACCTCTTGGCACTCCATTTGACTATAACAGAGATACTACACACGCTCTCACACGCTGGGCATTATGATAGCGCGTACAGAGAAGCGTGCTGTTCGGCATAGACGAGCAAGCGCGTACAATTGTGTCACGCTGAAGTATATTTTTGTATCTCGCCCTCCTCAGGCGAGCTGGCGCGTACCAAGTGCGCGCTGGGCATTCGACACGGGACACCTTTTGGAAGTTCGTCGAGAGACTCCTCTGTTTCGTAACAGATCGTGTCGAAATGACATATACCATTTATTCTTTTGTCCCCTTCAGTGGATGCTTATTTTTTATTTTTTGTTTCGTTCCTCAACTCAGTGGATGCTCATTTTTATTTTTTTTTGTTGAGGAACTTGTTTGGTATATCATCGGTGTATATCTATCTTCATATACACCTTTCATGCGTATAGCATATTATGGACATTTCGTACACACATCTGGTACGTCCAAAAATTCAATATGTATCTCTAGAGTCCGTTCCGAGAGCTCGGAGCGTAAAGATTTAGAATCGATGCAAGGAAGGTACAATTTAACCGAGTAAAACTCGGATAAATGGTCACCAACGTCACCGTTGGACGCTCGCCACATATGGGCCATTCGGTCAAAGACACCGACCCGTGGCAATGCAGTGTGGAGAAAATTCGACAACCGACACGGGACAGAGCAGTCGAGAACGTATTCTCGAGGAGCGGTGGACTGCTTCTCAACCGAAGTCATAGAATAGCCACGCGCCCGACGCTACTCCGCCCGGCCGGCTCGAACCGACCTGTCTCCTTATAGATACGGAACGGCCGGCCGGGCGGTCGGCGCCGGCCGGGCTAACGCACGGGCGCTTACGGTGGTAAACTCCAGCGGCGACCGACCGTCCGGAAAGGCTGCTGTAACTTAGTCGCGCGGAGGCGCAAGTATAAAGTGCTATTAACGTTGAACTTTTATGAACGGAAATTGTTTAAACATAATGAATATATACGGAAAAACATATTTCTAGAATATAACGAATTTTAATCGATTTTAACATTGAAAAAACGCAGTTATAAAATACGAAGTCAACGAAAAACACGAAAAATCGAAAATCTGACACGTACAAATGAATTCTACAATCAAATTAATCGATATTACGAAAAAAAAACCAAGCGTTTATATAAAAAAATTACCGATAAATTGACAAAAACCGCCAGTCGTGTCGGTTTCGGGAGACTAAAAATTATAAATTCGACTAAACAATGCGCTAATAAATTCAATCAATAGCTTTCAATAAGGTTTCTGCAAAAAAATTGTTAGGTCAACGGTTTAATTTACGAGAAAATAGCGAAAAACCGCCGATCGTGTCGCTTCCGACCTCTCGTTGCGAATATTTTCTAAGTTCCCCGTCGTGTCGCTTCCGACCGCTCGGCGCGAATATTTTCTAAGTTCCCCGTCGTGTCGCTTCCGACCGCTCGGCGCGAATATTTTCTAAGTTCCCCGCCGTGTCGCTTCCGACCTCTCGGCGCGAATATTTTCAAAGTCCCCGGCCGTGTCGCTTCCGACCTCTCGGCGCGAATATTTTCAAAGTCCCCGGTCGTGTCGGTCCCGACCGCTCGGCGCGAATATTTTCTAAGTTCCCCGCCGTGTCGCTTCCGACCGCTCGGCGCGAATATTTTCTAAGTTCCCCGCCGTGTCGCTTCCGACCGCTCGGCGCGAATATTTTCTAAGTTCCCGGTCATGTCGCTTCCGACCTCTCGGTGGGAATATTTTATAATTTCACGGTCATGTCGCTTCCGACCTCTCGGTGGGAATATTTTACAATTTCACGGTCATGTCGCTTCCGACCTCTCGGTAGGAATATTTTTCAAATCTCCGGACGCATCGCTTCCTACATTTCGGTGAGGATATTTTTTACGTTTCTGAACGTATCGGTCCCGACCTCTTGGTGCGAATATTATATATATATAACATAATATAACCTAACCTAATACAACCTGATCGCACGGTGCGAATATTTTCAAAGTTCCCCGCCGTGTCGCTTCCGACCTCTCGGCGCGAATATTTTCAAAGTCCCCGGTCGTGTCGGTCCCGACCGCTCGGCGCGAATATTTTCAAAGTCCCCGGTCGTGTCGGTCCCGACCGCTCGGCGCGAATATTTTCTAAGTTCCCCGCCGTGTCGCTTCCGACCGCTCGGCGCGAATATTTTCTCAGTTCCCGGT
>CAXAJV010001063.1:20000-22500 GCA_963969225.1 Xylocopa violacea | reverse complement strand
CTCTTCTCTCTCTCGACCGAGTTCCCAACAATTCGATTCTCTCAGTCTTGCGGCAAAAGAAAAATTCATTTTAAACGACGTCGAGCGCGCGGCATATCAATCGTGCGTTAAAGAGACGCGCGAAGAGTGGTCATGGTGTGTGGCGGGTGTGCGAATTTGGAATACGGAACAAAATCGGCAGTCGAAACACGAAGCGGTTCCCCGTGGGCGGTCGTCCGGTTAAACGAACGACTCACGACGCCACGAAGAACTCGCGCGAGTCCGTGATCGACACCGTCGATTTCCGTGAACCCGTTTAACGCACGCCGCACGCGCGCACACGTTACACCAGTCGCATATAGTCTCGGGGCACGGCCACAGACGACTCGGACGAACGTCCAACGATCGCTCGTACGTCGCGTATCGCTCCTCTTTTTCCCTTTCGGTGCGCCCGAACTCGGGAACGTTCGTAAATGGAATTCGAATGAACGACGGCGGGCAGATTCGAGCACCGGAGAGAAAAGATTCGACGAAACGCAACGCAAGCAGTATTCTGGTTACGTGAACGACCCTCAGCTAGGCGTGGTCCAGGAATTGTATCCGTGGACCGCAATGTGCGTTCGAAATGTCGATGTTCATGTGTCCTGCAGTTCACACGTTGACGCGCAATTAGCTGCGTTCTTCATCGACCCACGAGCCAAGTGATCCACCGTTCAGGGTAATCGTATATGTATATTTTTTATTAATTGTTAAGTCTCTTCGTACTAAGTTTCGAACAAGTCGAGACCCAAACGTCTCCGGCGAAGGAGACGCGGGCGTCGCCCGAATTCTCGGCGACACGATACCGTCCTACGGATGAAACGGACACGCCTGTTTCAGGGTGTTTAGGATACATCCTTTCGGATTCACGCCAGTGTGCCACGCGTCCAGGTAGATAAAATTTTTCGAAAATTCGTTAGGACTCTTCTTCGCGCGTATCGCGCAGACCCTCGAGGCGGTCCCCCCTTCCTCCCGACAACACGAAGCGAGCTTGTAAAATTCGATCTCGCAACGGCGGGTTTATTAAGGGACTCTCGACAACGAGGAAGAATACGCAAACGCGAATATATCGTCGTCCCCTCTGAACGAATGGCACGTGGAAGTGAATACAAAAAAAAAAAAAAAGAAAGATATCCAACACCCAGCGGCGTATTGCTTTCGAGAAGTTGACGACGTTCGTACAGGTAAGTCGTAAAATATCGATGGGACTCGCCGTGAAACCTCGAAGCGGTCTATAATTTTACCCACCCGACAACACGAAGCGAGCATAAAAAATTATTCGATCTCGCAACGGCGGGTGTGTTTCCAGACTCGCGACAACGAGGCTTCGCTCGGCGAAGCGGTCCCCTCTGAACGAACGACACGATCAAAACCCGAACACAGGTGCGTGGTACAAGTTCCTCAAATTCCACGATCCACTGCACGATCTGTGCTTCAGAGCTCAGGTGATAAAAAAAAAAAAAAATTCGTTGGGACTCGGCCGCCAAAGCCTCGAGCGGTCTACCGTTTTTCCCCGGCAACACGAAGCGAGTATAAATTATTCGATCTCGCAACGGCCGGTTTCTCAGACTCTCGACAACGAGGCTATGGCAAAAAGCAAGTCCCCTCTGAGCTTGCAGCACAATTGTGAAACGGGAAAACGAACAAGTACCAGCGGCGTATTGCTTTCACGCAGAGACGCAAAATAATGGTACACACTCGACCTGTCGAATATGCAAAGTCGACGACATAACTTACCGTTCGGGTAAGAAAAATTCGTTAGGACTCGTCGGTTAACAACACCAACACCTCGAGCGCGGTCTGTATAATTTTATTTACCCGACAACACGAAGCGAGCATAATAAATGAGATTCGATCTCGCAACGGCGGGTTCATTATACAGACCCTAATCGCCAACGAGGCTTGGCCCGACGAATCGTCCCCTCCGAACGGAACGGTACGATCGACATTAACACAACCAGGGTACGCGGCGCGACACCACGCTCTTAACGAATTCGAAGTCGACGACGATCGTCGTTCGGGTAAAGATTCGTTGGGACTCGCCGTCGTACACAGCCTCGAGGCGGTCTGTTTCACCCGACAACGCGAAGCGAGCATAATATTGTTCGATCTCGCAACGGCACGGGTTTTCACAGACTCTCGACAACGAGGCTTGGCGGCGACGAATCGTCCCCTCCGAACGGAACGGTACGATCGACTAAAACAGGATACGCGCGACACACGCTCTTAAAGGAATTCGAAGTCGACGACGGCGCGTCCGTTCGGGTGAAGATTCGTTGGGACTCGCCGCACGCGCAGCCTCTGAGCGGTCCAATTTAACCTGCGACACGAAGCGAGCATAAAATGGTTCGATCTCGCAACGGCAACGGGTTTTCATAGACTCTATGAGAGCGAGGCTTGGCGGCGACGAATCGTCCCCTCCGAACGGAACGGTACGATCGACTAAAACAGGATACGCGCGACACACGCTCTTAAAAGAAAT
>CAXAJV010001063.1:12500-15000 GCA_963969225.1 Xylocopa violacea | reverse complement strand
ATATCGCCGAAAGCACGGACATCTCTTTCACGCTGGGCATTAAGATAGCGCGTACAGAGAACATGCTGGTCATCAAGGCGAGGAAGCGCGTACAATTGCGTCACGCTGATTTATCGTACACCTTTTTTCTCCATCGTCTATAGCACGAACATCTCTTGCGAGAACATGCTGGGCAACGACGATGGCAAGCGGTTATAATCGTGTCACGCTGTATTGTTTAATATGTATATAAAGAATACCTTTTATCGTCTAATGCGCGAACGCGTAGTACCTCTTGGCACTCCATTTGACTATAACAGAGATACTACACACGCTCTCACACGCTGGGCATTATGATAGCGCGTACAGAGAAGCGTGCTGTTCGGCATAGACGAGCAAGCGCGTACAATTGTGTCACGCTGAAGTATATTTTTGTATCTCGCCCTCCTCAGGCGAGCTGGCGCGTACCAAGTGCGCGCTGGGCATTCGACACGGGCCACCTTTTGGAAGTTCGTCGAGAGACTCCTCTGTTTCGTAACAGATCGTGTCGAAATGACATATACCATTTATTCTTTTGTCCCCTTCAGTGGATGCTTATTTTTTATTTTTTGTTTCGTTCCTCAACTCAGTGGATGCTCATTTTTATTTTTTTTTGTTGAGGAACTTGTTTGGTATATCATCGGTGTATATCTATCTTCATATACACCTTTCATGCGTATAGCATATTATGGACATTTCGTACACACATCTGGTACGTCCAAAAATTCAATATGTATCTCTAGAGTCCGTTCCGAGAGCTCGGAGCGTAAAGATTTAGAATCGATGCAAGGAAGGTACAATTTAACCGAGTAAAACTCGGATAAATGGTCACCAACGTCACCGTTGGACGCTCGCCACATATGGGCCATTCGGTCAAAGACACCGACCCGTGGCAATGCAGTGTGGAGAAAATTCGACAACCGACACGGGACAGAGCAGTCGAGAACGTATTCTCGAGGAGCGGTGGACTGCTTCTCAACCGAAGTCATAGAATAGCCACGCGCCCGACGCTACTCCGCCCGGCCGGCTCGAACCGACCTGTCTCCTTATAGATACGGAACGGCCGGCCGGGCGGTCGGCGCCGGCCGGGCTAACGCACGGGCGCTTACGGTGGTAAACTCCAGCGGCGACCGACCGTCCGGAAAGGCTGCTGTAACTTAGTCGCGCGGAGGCGCAAGTATAAAGTGCTATTAACGTTGAACTTTTATGAACGGAAATTGTTTAAACATAATGAATATATACGGAAAAAAATCGATTTTAACATTGAAAAAACGCAGTTATAAAATACGAAGTCAACGAAAAACACGAAAAATCGAAAATCTGACACGTACAAATGAATTCTACAATCAAATTAATCGATATTACGAAAAAAAAACCAAGCGTTTATATAAAAAAATTACCGATAAATTGACAAAAACCGCCAGTCGTGTCGGTTTCGGGAGACTAAAAATTATAAATTCGACTAAACAATGCGCTAATAAATTCAATCAATAGCTTTCAATAAGGTTTCTGCAAAAAAATTGTTAGGTCAACGGTTTAATTTACGAGAAAATAGCGAAAAACCGCCGATCGTGTCGCTTCCGACCTCTCGTTGCGAATATTTTCTAAGTTCCCCGTCGTGTCGCTTCCGACCGCTCGGCGCGAATATTTTCTAAGTTCCCCGTCGTGTCGCTTCCGACCGCTCGGCGCGAATATTTTCTAAGTTCCCCGCCGTGTCGCTTCCGACCTCTCGGCGCGAATATTTTCAAAGTCCCCGGCCGTGTCGTTTCCGACCTCTCGGCGCGAATATTTTCAAAGTCCCCGGTCGTGTCGGTCCCGACCGCTCGGCGCGAATATTTTCTAAGTTCCCCGCCGTGTCGCTTCCGACCGCTCGGCGCGAATATTTTCTAAGTTCCCCGCCGTGTCGCTTCCGACCGCTCGGCGCGAATATTTTCTAAGTTCCCGGTCATGTCGCTTCCGACCTCTCGGTGGGAATATTTTACAATTTCACGGTCATGTCGCTTCCGACCTCTCGGTGGGAATATTTTACAATTTCACGGTCATGTCGCTTCCGACCTCTCGGTAGGAATATTTTTCAAATCTCCGGACGCATCGCTTCCTACATTTCGGTGAGGATATTTTTTACGTTTCTGAACGTATCGGTCCCGACCTCTTGGTGCGAATATTATATATATATATATATATATATATATATATATATATATATATATATAACATAATATAACCTAACCTAATACAACCTGATCGCACGGTGCGAATATTTTCAAAGTTCCCCGCCGTGTCGCTTCCGACCTCTCGGCGCGAATATTTTCAAAGTCCCCGGTCGTGTCGGTCCCGACCGCTCGGCGCGAATATTTTCAAAGTCCCCGGTCGTGTCGGTCCCGACCGCTCGGCGCGAATATTTTCTAAGTTCCCCGCCGTGTCGCTTCCGACCGCTCGGCGCGAATATTTTCTCAGTTCCCGGTCGTGTCGGTCCCGACCG
>CAXAJV010001063.1:0-2500 GCA_963969225.1 Xylocopa violacea | reverse complement strand
GAGGACGCACGGTAAATTCGAGTCTCGACGAACGTGGCTGGGGTCAGATTCGAACATCCCAAGATCATCAGCGTTCGAAGAGGAAATGCGTCCCCGTGCGCGCGTTTGTCTGTGGTCCCCGACAATCGACGGCATATGGAAATAAAATTCGAGATCGACTTCGGCAACGACGGCCTATATACATTGTATGTATTCGAGTGACGGTCCGCTCAATTTCTTCCTTACACAAAACATGGTATACGCGCACAACGCGCGGAGAGAGCAGAGAGAGAACGGGTTATTCTGATGATTGAACGCAACAACACCCTGGGGCTGTGCGAACTTCGAACGATCGGATGCGCATCATCGTCCCTCACGTTACGACGATGTCGCTCGCTCTCTCTTTCTTGTATATTCTCTTCTCTCTCTCGACCGAGTTCCCAACAATTCGATTCTCTCAGTCTTGCGGCAAAAGAAAAATTCATTTTAAACGACGTCGAGCGCGCGGCATATCAATCGTGCGTTAAAGAGACGCGCGAAGAGTGGTCATGGTGTGTGGCGGGTGTGCGAATTTGGAATACGGAACAAAATCGGCAGTCGAAACACGAAGCGGTTCCCCGTGGGCGGTCGTCCGGTTAAACGAACGACTCACGACGCCACGAAGAACTCGCGCGAGTCCGTGATCGACACCGTCGATTTCCGTGAACCCGTTTAACGCACGCCGCACGCGCGCACACGTTACACCAGTCGCATATAGTCTCGGGGCACGGCCACAGACGACTCGGACGAACGTCCAACGATCGCTCGTACGTCGCGTATCGCTCCTCTTTTTCCCTTTCGGTGCGCCCGAACTCGGGAACGTTCGTAAATGGAATTCGAATGAACGACGGCGGGCAGATTCGAGCACCGGAGAGAAAAGATTCGACGAAACGCAACGCAAGCAGTATTCTGGTTACGTGAACGACCCTCAGCTAGGCGTGGTCCAGGAATTGTATCCGTGGACCGCAATGTGCGTTCGAAATGTCGATGTTCATGTGTCCTGCAGTTCACACGTTGACGCGCAATTAGCTGCGTTCTTCATCGACCCACGAGCCAAGTGATCCACCGTTCAGGGTAATCGTATATGTATATTTTTTATTAATTGTTAAGTCTCTTCGTACTAAGTTTCGAACAAGTCGAGACCCAAACGTCTCCGGCGAAGGAGACGCGGGCGTCGCCCGAATTCTCGGCGACACGATACCGTCCTACGGATGAAACGGACACGCCTGTTTCAGGGTGTTTAGGATACATCCTTTCGGATTCACGCCAGTGTGCCACGCGTCCAGGTAGATAAAATTTTTCGAAAATTCGTTAGGACTCTTCTTCGCGCGTATCGCGCAGACCCTCGAGGCGGTCCCCCCTTCCTCCCGACAACACGAAGCGAGCTTGTAAAATTCGATCTCGCAACGGCGGGTTTATTAAGGGACTCTCGACAACGAGGAAGAATACGCAAACGCGAATATATCGTCGTCCCCTCTGAACGAATGGCACGTGGAAGTGAATACAAAAAAAAAAAAAAAGAAAGATATCCAACACCCAGCGGCGTATTGCTTTCGAGAAGTTGACGACGTTCGTACAGGTAAGTCGTAAAATATCGATGGGACTCGCCGTGAAACCTCGAAGCGGTCTATAATTTTACCCACCCGACAACACGAAGCGAGCATAAAAAATTATTCGATCTCGCAACGGCGGGTGTGTTTCCAGACTCGCGACAACGAGGCTTCGCTCGGCGAAGCGGTCCCCTCTGAACGAACGACACGATCAAAACCCGAACACAGGTGCGTGGTACAAGTTCCTCAAATTCCACGATCCACTGCACGATCTGTGCTTCAGAGCTCAGGTGATAAAAAAAAAAAAAAATTCGTTGGGACTCGGCCGCCAAAGCCTCGAGCGGTCTACCGTTTTTCCCCGGCAACACGAAGCGAGTATAAATTATTCGATCTCGCAACGGCCGGTTTCTCAGACTCTCGACAACGAGGCTATGGCAAAAAGCAAGTCCCCTCTGAGCTTGCAGCACAATTGTGAAACGGGAAAACGAACAAGTACCAGCGGCGTATTGCTTTCACGCAGAGACGCAAAATAATGGTACACACTCGACCTGTCGAATATGCAAAGTCGACGACATAACTTACCGTTCGGGTAAGAAAAATTCGTTAGGACTCGTCGGTTAACAACACCAACACCTCGAGCGCGGTCTGTATAATTTTATTTACCCGACAACACGAAGCGAGCATAATAAATGAGATTCGATCTCGCAACGGCGGGTTCATTATACAGACCCTAATCGCCAACGAGGCTTGGCCCGACGAATCGTCCCCTCCGAACGGAACGGTACGATCGACATTAACACAACCAGGGTACGCGGCGCGACACCACGCTCTTAACGAATTCGAAGTCGACGACGATCGTCGTTCGGGTAAAGATTCGTTGGGACTCGCCGTCGTACACAGCCTCGAGGCGGTCTGTTTCACCCGACAACGCG